>PVJN01021223.1:0-34921 GCA_004026805.1 Lasiurus borealis | reverse complement strand
ATTCCCTCTCAGCATGAGAGCAGTGAACCCCACTTCACTTGGGCTCAGCTGGGGCCACTCGAGTCACTGAGGTTCAGGTTGGCGACAGATGCCGATGCAGGCTCACCTGGCCCTGAGGAGTGTGGAGCCTCCAGGAGTGTCCAGCTCTGAGGGCTCTCAATCACATAAATACAGTGGAGCCTGGAGGGGGACTCTCCTGGCTCCCAGGGTCTCCCCAGTTCTCAGCGCCAGCCTGCAGGGCCAGGCCGCCTGCGTTCAAAGCCCCCTTACCAGTTGGGTCTCCCTGGGACCTCACTTCCCTCATCTATAAAATGTGGGTGACTCCCCTTTACTCAGTCCTTACGATGATTCTGTGAGGTACGTATGCACGGGGCTCACACAGGCATGGTGTCAGCTGCTATGCCTGGCACCTCGGGGGCTCAGCAGCCCCCCCCCGCCCCCCGCCCTGCAGTTTGTGAAAGGCTCCCCGAAGTTGTACAGCCCAGGGTCCTGCCCCTGTCTGCCTCCCCCCTCCAGGTGTCCTGACCCCTGTGTGACTTTCCTAAGGCCAACAGGATGAAGTGCCCTAGACGAGGCGGTTTTAATAGCAGAAATGTGTGGTCTGACAGTCTGGAGGCTGGAAGTCCACGACCAGGGTGTTGTCAGAGGTGGTTCCTTCTGGGGCTCCGAGGCTGGCATCCATCCCAGGCCTCTCCCCAGCTTCTGGGGGCCGCCGCCGCCCTTGGTGTCCCTTAGCTCGAAGAACCATCGCCCCGACTCTGCCTGCATCTTCACCTGGGCTTCTCCCCAGGGCATGTCTGTGTCCTCACCAGCCCTACTGGCTAGGGCCAGCCTTAAAGACCTCACTGTAACTTGATTACTTTTGTAAGCAATTAATTTCAGAAGGTAAGGGAGGAGAGAAACATCAATGATGAGAGTCATTGATTGGCTGCCTCCTGCACACCCCCTAATGGGGATGGAGCTGGCAACCCAGGCAGTGCCCTGACGGGGAAGCTGAACCGGGACCTCCTGGTTCACAGGTTCGTGCTTACCCACTGAGCAACACTGGCCAGGCTTGATTACGTCTTTTAAATAAGGGCCCATTCTGAATCCTGGGGGATAGGACCTGAGCATACCTTTATGCGGGGGAGGATAAAATTCAATCCAAAATAACCCCCTCTGAAGGTCCTGGGGGTGGTCAGGCCTGAGTCTCCAAGGTGACTCCCACATACCCACGCTTGGCCTCCCTACCTAGGTGGGCACAAGGTGGCAAGTGAAACTATGGTGTAAGGTGGGCACGAAGTCAGGCCTCCCAGGGAGGGAGCCGCAGGGCCCAGCTCCTGAGCTGGGGCCGGTTCTCTGTGTGCATGGGGCTCCCTGGGGGAGCTGCTCCCGGGAAGGGACATTGGTGCCTAGCCAGTGTGGGCCCGGCGTGGCCCAGCCTGTAGGGCAGATGCCCCGTCTCCAGCTGTCCCCACTACCATCCTTCGTCACTCATCTTGGGTCATTTGGTAAATATTTGTTTGAGGGCCTACTGCATGTCTAGGCGCCAGGAGGCGGTCTCAGGAGCTTCCATTCTGCACAGTCAAGTCACCTGGGAGAGCCGTGATTGGTGGGGACGGTGCTGCAGGAGACACGCACTCACTGTGTGCCAGGCGTGGCCCTGAGTGTTTCACGTGAATGAATTCCTCCTATCGCTTGGCTATCCTGTGAGGTGTCCCCGCTCTACCAAGAGAGAAACAGGACCTAGGAGGTTACAGGATGGCGGGGACTGGATGGGCAGGCACACACTGCAGGGTGCTGTGATGCAGGGTGTTGGAGGTCCATCCGCACCTCTGAGGGGTGCACATCTGACCTGAGGGCCGCAGAGCTAGGGACACCAGCAAGGCCTTGTGGTGGGAACTGGGTGGCTGGGACGTGGGGGGAGAGGAACAGGAATGAGAGCACGTGTGGCCTCAGGGGCCGTGGAACCGGAGCTGGAGCAGGGGTTTAAGCTGGGGAGCGGTCTGTCAGATTGCCTTTGACAAGACCCAGTGTCCGTCTTTGGATGATGGATAAACAAAAGGTGGTCCATCCATCCAGTGGTGTATTACTCCGTCACAAAGAGGAAGGAAGCTCTGACATGCTACAACTTAGACCTCGAAAACACAACGCTTTGTGAAAGAAGTCAAACGCTGGGTTGTATGATTCTATCTGCTAGTACATGGGAAGTCCAGAACCTGAAAATCCATAGGGACAGAGGGCAGGTTAGTGGTTGTTGGGCTGGGGGCGGGTGGCATTGGCGAGGGGAGAAGGAGGTTTTGCATAAGAGGCCCAGAGTTTCTGCTTGGGGTGATGAGAAAGTTTTTAAATAATGATGTTGGTGGCACAGCATTGAGAATATAACTAATGCCACTGAATTGTATGGTTAAAAAGTGACTTTATGTTATGTGTATATATGTAGCCATAATTTTTTAAAGACCCCTCTATCTGCTGGCAGAGCCTGGAGTGTGGGAGTAAGAGAGGCTGGAGTGCAGGAGGTCAGAGGTCAGGGCCATCGGGGTAGATGGTGAGCCCAAGGATGGATGGGCTGCAGTGTTCCGGAGGCGCAGACCCAGGACTTGCTCCTGAACTGCATGTGGGGGATGAACGACAGAGGAGCCAAAGGAGTTTGACTCTGAGGCGTTGGCCTGAGGACTGGAGAGGACAGGGGGATCGTGGGCTGATTGATACGGGGGCTCTGTTTTGGTCTGGTCAGGCTGAAGGGATGGAGGACACCCAGTGGAGGTGTAGTCGGCAGGACTGGAGCTCGAATGTGGCAGAAGTCACAGTGTAAACAGTGGCTAAAGCCGAGAGGCTGGTTGGGATCCCTGAGAGGTGGGTAAGGACAAGGAGGAGGCCCTCGGCTGGGGCCCCAGGTCCTGGGGTGCGGCCTAAGAGGACGGAGAGGAGCCACCTCCCTCAGATGGATGCTCCCTGGGCCTGACTCATGCCATGCTGTGGACAGCACCCTCTCATGGGTCCCAGCTCAATAAAAATAAAGAAATAAAGAAATAAATATTCTGTCAACATTTATTCGCTCTCCCGTCCCCCCTTGCTCAATCGCCAGTCTCTTGTTTTCAGTCTTTCATCTCCACAGACAACTGGTCAACCCGATCACTCTGGCCTGCCACTGGAGACAAAGTCCGGGCTTGTTTATGCAGACTGTTGTCCTTACCAGACTATTTAGGGGACTGGGGTTGGGAGGGGAAAGGTCAAGGTCAAGGTCACACAGCACATGAATGGCCGTCAGGATCCAGACTCACAAGGGTTAGCTGTCCTCAGTCCGACCTGACCTCCCAGCCTCCCCAGCATTAACCAGCCGTTAACCATTTTAACTGCGTCAGGGAAGGAGTGTCCATCTGCCTGGGGTGGCAGGGGAGAGATGAGGTGGTTAGGCATGCCCTTTCCCCAAGATAAAATTGTGAAATGGACGGAAAGTGTCACAGGCCAAGTCTGGTCAGGGCTGTGGGAGGAGACAGCTTTGGACGGTAGAGGGGAGATTTCCTGTTACGGGGCAGGGAAGGGGCAGGGGAAGCCGCTGCGGGCAGGGGCACAGGGATTCGGGGCTGTGCTGTGAAGTTGCTGTCCCATTTCACACGAGCGGAGACTGAGGCCTGCGGGTGAAAAGCTGCCGCAGGTATGCGGGACCCTGGGCAGTGTTTCCCACGGAGGAGACACCCAGGCAATGCGGGAGGGCCGGGAGAGGAAGCGGCTGGAGCTTTGTGGGGGTGGAGGGCTGGAGAACCTGGTAGCCCTAAGTCAGCCCCAACCTCCACCCTGGTGAGGAACGGAGACCCAGTGGAGAACAGAGGGATCCACGTCATTAAATGATCCCTCTGCACTGAGTGGAGGGCGGGGAGGAGGCCAGGACAAGGTCCGGGGCCGCAGGAGAGTGGCTTGGTCCTGGTGGTGGTCTCGAGGGCCAGAAGTGGGCAGATGGATGAGATCCTTTGGAGGCAGAGCCCCTATATAGGATCGCTGACAGCGTTCATGAAGGGGAGGGAAGAGGCAGATTCTTAGGTTTGGGTCTGAGATTCAAACAAGTATTTGCCACTGTGTGCCGGGCCTGTGCTAGAAGCGGGGCCTGGGACCATGAGCAAAACAACCCACTGGTCCCTGCCCGTGCAGGGCCATTCATACGCGCTCGGAAATCATTACCTTTGAACAAAGGCCTCTGGAGGTGAGGGAGAGGCCGTGCGGATAACTGGCGGGCAGAAGGTAAAGGCAGAGGAAGTGAGGCGCCGGGCAGGGGTGGCGGCACAGAGAAGGGGTCAGAGACGTAACTGGGTCAGTCATAGGCTTTCGTTTGGGGGGTACAGCAGCTGGGCTCTGGTGAGAGAGTCCAGGCCGAAATATGAGGCCGGGAAAGTATTGGGTGGTTGGTGGTGCTGAGACGGGCAGGCTGGGATGGCAGCGGGAGAGGACGGAGCGGGGCTCATACGTTATAGGGCTGGTTAAAACACATGTGCTGGTCCTCCCCAGAGAATGTGTTCTGGCAGGTTCCTGGCCGGGCTGGTGCTGCTGGGCCTGGGACACACGTGGCAAACTGGGTGTCGATATAGCAAAGGGCCGAGGGCGAGGAGGCAGCAGCCTGGAGAGCATCCACGGGAAACCAGGGAGTCTCTGTGAGGGAGGAAATACAGGGTCAGAACCTGACTGTGGTGGGGAAGACTACAGGGCAGGGCACACGACCCTCTCCCCTTCCTTACGCTCCCTGGCCCTCAGGGGGCTGCACTCCCCCCTCCGCACCTGCCCGTCTCCAACTTACCCCGGAGTCCCCTGGAAACAGTTGTCCCTGGCCCCGATTTGTGGCCCCAGCAAGCGTGAGAGAGACAGGAAGTAGGGGGCTGCGGGGTGGCCCTGAGCTCCTGTCCATGATCTCGAGGGGGAGGCTGCACGTTGTGGGGCTGGGACCGATGATGGGCAGGGATTTCAGGATGGGGAGGCGGCTTCCAAAGGGTCCCTTTCCCCAGGATGCAGGGGCTGAGGCTGTTTGGTGCCATTCCAACACCTGTCACCAGAGGGGGCTGTTCTGTCTGCGGGGGTCGGGGTGGAAGGAGCGTGAGCCCCAGGCCCTGGTGCCCGGTGGCCTGTGGACGGGCTTCTCGGCCTGCAAGCCCCTTCTCCACGGCCACTGAGGGACGGCCCACCTCACTCGCCCTGTCCTCCCCAGGCTGGTGGGCCGGGCTGTGGTGCCCACCTGGTGATGCAGGGCAAGGATCCCTGCACCAGCCACTGAGAGCTCCGGACACGTCCCAGCCGTTGCCATGGCCCGCCTGGCCGCTGCGCTGTGGAGTCTCTGCATCACCGCCGTCCTGGTCACCTCGGCCACCCAAGGTAGGTGCTGTGGGCCGCGCCCCCACCGCTCGGCTGGGACAGGGGGTGGAACCTGTGATTACATCTTCCCGGCTCTCACTGGCAGAGGCTTAATTAAAGCATGCCCACTGACGTTTATTTAACAACAACTAATTACTCTGCTCGGCCCTGTGCCGGCCCCGGGATGCTGTGCGTGCCGCAGCTAGTGCCCCAAGGCTGCCCGTGGGCAGGGCAGAGCAAGGAGGGAGGCAGGGAGAGGGGCCTGCTGACCTTGTCCTTGCCCTTGCCTGGGATGCAGCCCCTGCCCACCCCTCCCAGCCACGTCTGGAGGGCCCTGGCAGTAAACACTGCTTCTCAGTGCCCCTTCATATAGCCCCACCTTTAGAGAGCCACACGGGGGAGGGGGCTTCATTCAACCATGCCCGGGGCCTCGGCATTGCTCTGGCCAGCTGGTATCTTCTGCTTCCCAAGTGCCCGAGTTCTCTGCCCATCTGGGTCCTGCCCCCTGGTCCCAGCTGGTCCAGGAGGGGCTGCTTCCACCCCCTGGACCCATCTGAGCCAACCCTCCACCCCCGGCCTGCCTCCCAGACCCAAGACGGGCTAAAATTAGCCGTGGAAGCAGATGGTGCTAGAGGAACACATGTAAAACTTTCCCCCAAGTGGAACAACTCCCCCCAGAAAACCCCAGGGGCCTGGCTGCCATTCTCCATGGGGCCCCCGCCAACAGTGGCAGGACCCGAACTTAGGAAAGAGGCTGGCTTAGCTCTGCTGCCATTAGGCACTGGTGCCTTCTCTTCATCTGCAGACGACAGTTGTCCCCACATTGCAGCCTCTGGGCCACTCCGTGCATCCCCACGTCCCTCTGGCACCAGCGAGGACAGGCTGGGACCAGTGTCCAGGAAGGTGGCTGCCTCAGCAGGCGTGGGCCCTGCCAAGCCCACTCTGCCCTGCACCCCATGGCCTCACTGGGCGCTGCTGCATCCACTGCCTGGTTCTGTGAGGTGGGAGCTGTCAGCTCCTGAGGGAGGGGACCAGACACAGAGGTGGTCAGTGACTGGACGAAGCCACCAGACAGGGAGTGGTTGAGCTGGGATTTAAACCCATCAGCCAGGCTCTCAGGCCCACACGGCACATGCTGGGGACTGTACCGATGCTGGGCCTGCCCGGGCGTGCTCTTTCCTTTTCACACAACTCGGGAGTGTTTCCCAGGCGATAACAAGGAGGACCCTTCTCGGGTCGCCCTCGGCATTGACAGCACCACGCTCAGCACTTCTTTCACAAACATTCCCGGCCCAGAATCCTCACAGCACAGCCCTGGGCTGTGGTACCCATTGTACAGATTGGGAAACTGAGGCCTGGGGAGGCTCTAGGGGTGGCTGTCCAAAGGAGTGTGCATCAGAATTGCTGGTGGTTGCACAGATCCAGAGGCTCCTGGCTTTCCGCCAACATCCTGATGCAGCAGGCTGGGGGGAGGGTGGCCATCGTTTGCATTCTGAACCAGCTGCCCTGTGGTTCTGGTGCTGCTGATCCCTCGGCTGCCCCATGAGAAGACCGGGGCTGGGAAGTGACCAAGTCGGACTATGGTCTCTTCCAGAAGATGAGTTCATACCCCACCCCCATGCCTCTCCTCCTTGTGTGGGGTGGTGTGAATTTAGGGCAGATCACCCTCACTTTGGACACTAACTGCAATCAGGGGTCCCTTCACCAGCGGTCGCCAGCTGGTGGTGGTCGTGAGGTCCGAAAGGTTGGCGACCGCTGCCTTAGACCATCCTCATGGTGGTTTGCTAGAAGAACTCATAGGATTCAGAAATGCTGTTAAACGTGCAGTTACCGTGTATTACGGTGGACGGGTGCAGGCTAACGGCGCCCAGAGAAGGAGCGAGGGGCAGGTTTCCTGCGCGGAGCTTGCAGTTGCCCCTCGGAGTCGTGGGCAGTGTTAACTCTGCTGGCAGTGCGGGCGACAGCACACGTGTGCATTGCCAGCCCGGGAAGTCGCCCGAGCCTTGGTATTCACCATCTTTACTGGGGTTCTGACCACCCACCTGGCTGACTTGATCTCCAGTCCCTCCAGAGGTCAACTGATACTTCATGACCCAAACCTCCCTCCCAAAACCACATGGTTAGTGTATAGGTTGTTAGTGCTGCTGTAACGAACTACCGCAGATGGGGGGCGCTTAAACAACAGAAAGTTATTTTCTCACAGGACTAGGGGCACTGGCAGGGTTAGTTCCTTCTAAGGGCTGCAAGGGAAGGATTTGTTTCAGGCCTCTGTCCTTGGCTTGTAGAAGGCCATCTCCTCCCTCTGTCCCCGCATGGTCTTCCCTCTGGTGTGTCTGTGTCCAAATTCCCTTTGTATTGGATGGAATTCGTGCACAGGTAGGGTCCCTAGGCCTGGCCAGTGATCAGGGCCAGTCAGGACCTTCCTTCGTTCCAGCACCGCCCCCTGGTGGTCAGTGCTCGTCACAGTGAGCAATCAAATTCCCCAGGGGACACTTTGCATAGTAGGCTTTTGCATATATAGATTAGTGCCCATCTTAATTGCCCCCTTTTAACTTGATTATCTCTGCAAAGACCCTGTCTCCAAATTCTGTTACATTTACATTCTAAGCCCAGTGGGTTAGGACTTCAGCATAGGAATTTGGGGGAGGGAGCACAATTCAACCCCTAACAGTTGGCACAGACTTTCTGGCATGGCCCAAGGCCTCCAGGTAAACAGACACTCTTATCAAGATGAACGATTCCAAAGGCTTGGAGGGCCCTCCCAGGCCCTGAGGCAAAGGCCAAATTCTTTTTGAGCAGGTTAATGACTTGAGAAGCCCATTTTCCAGAAAAATAAAGCTCTGCCTGTGTCCCAGGTACAGCTAAGCTGGAGATGGCGCCGTCCCTGCAGGATCTTCCCTCCCTTCCCTGTGCCCTGAGCATGATGCGCCCGCCCCTCCTCCCCCACAGGCCTGAGCCGGGCCGGACTCCCATTCGGGCTGATGCGCCGGGAGCTGGCCTGCGAAGGCTACCCCATCGAGCTGCGGTGCCCCGGCAGTGACGTCATCATGGTGGAAAACGCCAATTACGGACGCACAGATGACAAGATCTGCGACGCTGACCCTTTCCAGATGGAGAATGTGCAGTGCTACCTGCCTGATGCCTTCAAGATCATGTCGCAGAGGTGAGGGGCCACGGGCTCTCTGCAGGGTGGCGGCAGCTCCTGGTGTCCCCGAGTCCAGTTCCTGTCCTCCCTGCACCCCCTGGATGGCGCACCCTGTTCACCTCCGTCTTCCTTTTATGATTTTCACACACCTTCCAGGTGCCCTACGAACAGCCCATCTCCCCCCCCCCCCAGCTTATCTCCACACCAGTCTGTACCCCTTCCCACACGCATATACTCATGAGCCTGATGCCTCCAGAAGCTCATGCAAAGATTACAGGGAGGCGGTGAGGGCTTGCAGCGTAAAAGCAACGGCAGGACAGGGTGAAGGTGTCCTGAGGCAGGACCCGGAATCTGGTCAGGCTTCCCTGAGGAGGTGACGTCTGAATGCAGATGACAAGTGCCTCTGTGCGACTGTGCGTGAGGGAGTATGCCAGGCAGAGCACTGCGTGTTCAAAGCTGCAGAAACTCTCTCGCACCCACAGCCAGTGCACCTCAAGCTGCTCAGTGCTTTCTTCAAACGACACTGAGTTGACCACTGTTTCTACCAAGTCCATACCCAGGCCCTTACCTGCTCCCTCTTGCCTGCTACAGCCTGTTCCCTCCACAGCTGCCAGAGGGCGGCTGTGAGCACCTGAATCCAGAAACATCCCTGTTCTGCTCGTAATCCTACCTGGCTCTCAGCTCACAAAAGCCCAAGCCTTCCCTCTGCCTGCAAGGCCCTGCCCGCTCTGCCCTTTCCTCTGCAGCCCTCACCTCCTCACGCTCCCCCTCTCACCCACCTGCTCCTCACACACGTCAGGCATCTTCCCCTGAGGGCCTTGTCATTGGCTGTTCCCCAGCAGCCGCTGGGCTCACTCAGGGAATTTCCACCTACCTAGCCTCCTCCGCCAGACCACCCTCTAAAACCACAGCCCCCCACTTCCTCACCCCTTCTCTGCTTCCTGACTTCCATCCACAGTTCCATCAGATATTTTGCCTCTTTGTGTGGTTTATGTGTTCCCTCCCTGGGCATCAGCCCCAGTGGTACCGGGAGCTGTCACTGCTGTGTCCACTCGCTGTATTTTTGCCAAATACCTGTGAGAATGCAGGATTCACTCAAGAGCCCCGGGCATAGACCTGGACAAGGGAAAGGAGGCTAGGGCCAGCAGCTCCTTGAAGTTCTAGAATATGCCCCCGGGCAGGGGCCCTGAGAGTTTGGGGCATAGGACAGGTGTGGGCAGATGGCCCAGCCTGGGTGGCCAGGCTGGAGCTGCCTCATGCCCTCCCTCCCACCTTTTCTGTCTCCAGCATCCATCCCCCTTCAATAATCTTGCCCCCTTTCCCCTCCCAGTCTCCCCTGCATGGGTGCTGACAGTCCAGCCTCTCAGTCTTTGTCGGGCGGTGCCCCCTTCTCCTTGGAACCCTTTCTTCCTCCCTCCTGCCTCTCCAGATTCTCCCTCAGGGTTCACTCAGCACCGGCACCGGTGGTGGTGTCTCCCAGCACTCCACTGGCCCCATTCTGATGGGTTGTCAGGTCCAGAGGGAGGAACGCTGAGCAGGATGGCCACGGGGCTGGGAGTGTCCTGAGGCCGCTGCTCCACTGTCTTAGAACCTGGAGATGCTTTTTAAAAATCATTTTATTTTAATCCTCTCCCAAGGATATCTTTCTATTGATCTTTAGAGAGAGGCAGCCAGAGAGAAATATCGATGTGAGAGAAACACTTCGATTGGTTGCCTCCTGCACACATCCCGACCTGGGCTTAGGCTGGGGAGGAGCCTGCAACCTGGGTGCATGCCCTTGACCAAAATCGAACCTGGGACCCTTCAGTCCGCAGGATAATGCTCTATCCACTGACCCAAACCGGCTGGGGCAACTGGGAGGTGCTTTGTATCAGTTAGGGTAGAGCTCACTGCTCTGACAGAGACACCCCAGAATAAATAGAGTGAGGGGCTGGGGAGACATCAGCACCCGCTTCTCTGTGCCTCCCCCCCCCCCGTCCTAGCCCCCCTCTCGTTGGAAGGCCAGCGGCTTCCCCTTTTCTTCTCCGTATGGCAGTGAAATTCACATAACAAAAATCACTGCTGAAGTGAAATATTTAGTATCTTTACAAGTTGTGCAACCACCATCCCTACCTAGTTCCAGGACATTTCCACCCCCCAGGAGGAAACCTGTACCCCCAGCAGCCACTCTCCACTCCCCTCCTCCTGGCAACTGATCTCCTTTCTGTCACTGGGTTTGCCAGTTCCCGACGTTTTGTAACTGGAGCCATGAGACGTGGCCTTCGTGTCGGCTTCTCCACGCGGCATGCTTTTGAAGCTCATCCACGTGGTGGCCTGCCAGCGCTCCAGCCATTTTTAAGGCTGAGGACTGTTCTGTTGTACGGATGGGCCACATTTTGTCCATCCCTTCGGGTATGATACTTGGGTTGTTCCTACCTTTTGGTGCTTGGGTAATGACGCAGCTGTGAATATTCACAAACAAGTGGTTGTTTAAGCACTTGCTTTCGGTTCTTTTGGGGATATAACAAGGGATAATTTCCGGGCTATAGGTAACTCTCCTTAACCTCCTGAGGCCAATGTGCTGTTTTAATTTCTTGTCGAAAGTATTTCAGATGACCCCTTTTTTCCATTGACCCTCTACTCTGAACCCCTCTCCCAGGCCTTCACTACACTATTGTCTAAAAATATGGAACGCCTCGTGAATTTGCATGTCAGCCTTGCACAGGGCCGTGCTAATCTCTGTATTGTTCCAATTTAGTGTATGTGTGCCAAAGCGAGCATCAGTGTGCTGTTTTTGTTTTGTTTTGTTTTGTTTTTAATACATTTTTATTGATTTCAGAGAGGAAGGGAGAAAGATAGAAACATCACCAATGAGAATCATGGATTGGCTGCTTCCTGCACGCCCCTTAGTGGGGATTGAGCTGCAACCCAGGACCTCTCGGTCCACAGGCTGATGCTCTATCCACTGAGCCAGACCAGCCAGGGCACCAGTGTGCTGATTTTTTAAAATATATTTTTATTGATTTCAGAGAGGAAGGGAGAGGGAGAGACAGAGACAGACAGAAACATCAATATCAATGATGAGAGAGATTGATTGGCTGCCTCCTGCATGCCCCGCACTAGGGACCGAGCCCTCAACCTGGGCATGTGCCTCGACCCGGAATAGAACAGTGACCTCCTAGTTCATAGGTCAGTGCTCAACCACTGAGCCACGCTGGCCAGGCTAATGTTCTGTCTTTTGTTTTTTTGTTTTATCCTTTTTTTACCCCCACCCTCAACCCCTGCCACTCAAGGCCCAGTACGGCTGCGTGCCCAGCCCCAATGTTCTGTTTTTAAAGAAGGGTTTTGAGGTGGGTGGTATGAGCAGGTCATACCCACTCATCAGTTAAGGGCAGGACTGAAGAGAGAAGACACAGGCGCCCCCTGCCCTGTATCTGTCAGGGAGTTCCCCAAAACTGCTTCCTGCATACCCACGATCAGGTCGATGTCCTGCTGGCTGAGACCTGGGCTGCTCCAGGAAACAGAGACCCTGACTGTGGGGACAGACAGCAGAGGAGAAACATCTTTTATTATTTTTTTAAAAATATATTTTGATTAATTTCAGAGAGGAAGGTGAGGGAGAGAGAAACATCAGTGACAAGAGAGAATCATTGAGCACTTGCATGAACAAAGGCAGGGCCTTGTAGTCGGTTGAGGGAAAATGCCAAGGAAGTGCTAGCACCAGTGCTGGAGGGAAGCAGGGAGGGCTGGGCAAACAGTTTATGGGCCCTGCTGGGTCCCAGCCCTGAGTCCATGCCACGCTGGGGCAGAGAGAGAGCAGGCAGGAAGCAGAAAACAAGGCCCCTGTCTTGGTCTCCATGGTTCCTTCCACATTTGGGGGCACCCATTCTTCTCCTCACCCTGGAGCCCGTTCCAGGCCTGTCTTCCCATCTCCGTCTCTCCTCCACAGGTGTAACAACCGCACTCAGTGCGTGGTGGTTGCCGGCTCCGACGCCTTTCCCGATCCCTGTCCTGGGACCTACAAGTACCTGGAGGTGCAGTACGACTGTGTCCCCTACAGTGAGTCCTCTTGTTCCTCAAGCGAACCCGGGCCCTTCCCCTACCCAGAGTGAGCGAGGAGGAGACACCTTGACCCGCCACACGCGCGTGCACACACGCACACATGCACATGTACATGCACACGCATACACACACAAGGGGCCAAGTTGGGGCCAAGTGTGTGGGGACAGTGGGGCCTGTTCCCTTCCTCCCACATTCCCCTTTTCTAGTCCCTCTTGTCCACACCCTATCTCCCCTCCGCCCCCCGCCTTTCCCCAGCCACCACCAAAGACTCTGCCTTTCCTCGGGCACCTTCTCCACCCTTGTCACCTGGCCCCCTTGCCTGCTTCTCTGGGTGCCCCGGCCTCTTTACACATTCCCAGGCCACACCCCACTCTGCTTGGCACACTTACCTCTTCTCTCCCTCCACCCCACTGCCCTGTCAGCCCTCTGCCTCCCTCTTCTCTCATCCCTTCCCTTCCCGGCACCTCGCCCGCACCAACCCCTCCGGCCACACACACACCTGTCCTTCCCTCTCACTCACCACACTTCTCTCTGAACCCCCTCTCCTTCCTCTTGTCCTCTTCACCCCCCGCCCGCTCCTCCTGCCCTTTCCCAGTCCTGGAAGCTGCACTTTATGTCCACACCGCTGAGGCCCTGTGGTGGATTCGACGTGAAGGGCTGGGGCGTCTCGTCTCCCACAGAGTCCCATCTCCTGGTCAGTTTGCCCATCGCCATAACAGCACTTCCTGTTTGCCGGGGAAGTGCTGCCATGGCGGATGGAGGGAGGCTCCCCAGAGGCCTGGCTTTCTCATACCTGGTGGAGGGGAGCTGACAAAGACAGGGTCTCTCCTCCTCAGCACCCACCTTAACATCATCATCCTCCTCACTCTCCCTCCGCCTCCCCTCTCCTTCCCCAACCCCCAGCTTCACTGAGCCAGGAGGTAGGCTCCAGGCAGAGGGGGGCGGAGGCAGGGCCACCAAAGTGTGTGCGTGTGGGGGGCAGGGGCGGGTGGGGGACAGGGGTGGGGAACAGGGGGCCCTATGTCTCTCCCTCCTCTCCCCTCCCGCTCCGGCCTTCTCCCCCCTCCCACTTCAGCCTCCTCCCCGAACCTTTGATTTCTCCTCGCAGGTGATGATCTACACTGGGAGACAGGATCGCTCTGTGTTTCCATCACTTTCTGCTTTTACTCCTCAACCTTTCCTTTCAGCGACCAGGCCTCCAGCCACCGCCTGAGGGGGACGCCTGTCTGATCCCTGAAGCCTTCCCACAGCACTGGGTCACTGCCCACCCCGGGGCTGGGAGCAGGGAAGGCAGGCAGGAGGTGGGGAGCTTAGCACACAGGAAGTCAGGCTGGTTCAAAGCTCGGCCAGGCTCTTGAGTTTTTCTGGCTCTGAAACTTGAGCAGGTGACTTCATTTCCCTGGGCCGCCGTCAGGGGAGGTGAGAGTCAAGGAGCTCATGTGTGTGAAGCAGCCGGCCCAGGGCCAGCCTCCGCGCCTGCTCCCAGGGGCAGAAGCAAACCCCCGCCACCCCCCTGCACCCAGACCCAAGCCTGGCTCAGGATGTGCTCAGCAGCAGTCCGAGGGCCCTTTCCAGCCGACTGACCCTGTAGACTCATCTGTGATGGGGGAAGGGGCCAAACACCTCCCCGGGGGCACTGCCAGGAAGCGAGAACACGGGTAAAGCGCATGTACCTTGAGTCACAGTGTGAAGGAAGTGGTGCCCACTTTTGCCAGCGTGGGCCTCAGCCTTGTTGCTTCACCTCACTGGGGCTCAGCTTCCCCAGCTGCAGACAGAAGTGCCTGGCACGGTCCCTGGCATCGAGTGAGTGCTTGGGCACTTGGTAGTCGTTGTTTCTGCTGTAACCACCGATTACTGTCATTGCTGTTGGTAATCAAAATAACACCAACAGCTGAGGAAGAACCCAGTTCCCCCGAGGCAGATGGGATAAAGGGCAGGGAAAATCCCTTGGTCCAAAGTGGATGCTGCTCAGTTAGAGAAGCAGGAGGAAAGTTTGGAGGCTTTGGGAGGAAAGAGGTGGGGAGGCCTCCTGGAGCTGATCCCCCAGGGTGGGCAGGAGCATGGCCCTCAAAGGCCAGGAGGTAGCAAGTCAGCCCAGGGGATGGGTGGCCCTCAGTCTGGTGGGAGAGAGCTCGCCTGAACTCTGGGGGAGATCGGACACACACACACACACACACACACACACACACAATGGCTGTGGAGGGGGCCATGTGTGTCCTAGACATGCAGACGTGTTGGCTCCTGGTCCCAGAGGAAGGGGGCTGGGTGAACAGGAGGACTGAAGCCAGACCACAGAACAGGGCGGCCGGACACTCGTCCCCCAAACGTTTGCTGAGCACCTCCTGTGTTCCAGGCACTGGGTGAGGTGCTGGGGGTGCAGCCAAACCCTCCGCTGTGGAACTCCCCGCTTCTGCCTCCAGAGAGGTGCTAGGAGAGCCAGGCCCTGGCAGGGGTTCCCGAGGGGCCAGGGCACAGAGCCTGAGGCTTCAGAGGCTGGGGTGATCCCAGTGCTGGTGCCGGCCAGGGGCGGGGGGAGTGGGGGCTACCGTGGGGCTGGGGCAGTGGGTGTGTGGGGTCCCCACCACACACACCTTGGACAGGCCCGACTAACGCTGGATTTGCCTTGCAGCTGAGCACAGTCTAACCATTCCCCTTCCTCCCCCAGGTACCGCTGGCCCACCAGGCAGCGGGTGGCGTGGAGCTCCTGGCTCCGGGGTCCCCACGGGGGTTGCTGGGCAGAAAAACTGAGTCTCAGGGGAGCGTGTCTGTGCCACCTGCTGTCCTGCCCTGTGTGATGTCTCCCCACCCCAGCCTCTTCCTCTCTGCCTCTATCTCCCCACCCCAGCTCTCTGAGGCCCAAGGGGGCTCTGCTTGTCTGCCTCTCCGCCATTCTGTGTCCAACTCTGTCACCCTCTCTCTGTGTTGGCTCTTTCTGGGTGGTGAGGGTTGGGGGTCCCAGCTGCTCCTAGGTGGGGCCAGCACAGACTGGATGGAATTCAGCCAACACGTTCTCTCGGTTCCGGGCACCCAGGCCCCGGGAGGAACTGAACTTCCTTCCCTGGGCCCCTGGTTCTGGCAGGAGGGCAGCAGACAGGGCGAGAGGGGACCCGAGTGTCCCCCCACTCCCTTCCCGATGCCCCCCTAACCAGAGCCTGCCTCCCAGCTGGGGCTCCCCTTCCATGAGGATGCCCACTCACATCTGAAGGCATGGTTCTCCTGCCTGCCTGTCGTCCCCTCACCCCGTGTCTCTCTTGGTCTCTGTCCTGCGTGTTTCCCCTCCCTGTGACTGTCTCCCTCACGACCTCTTGCCCCAACCCTACCCCAGAGGAAGGGACGTGGGGGGCGGGGACTGAGCTGATGCAACATTTGGGGTTGGGGAACCAGGAGTAAGGAAAGAAAGGAAAAGGGGACATGTTGCCAAAAAAGAAACAAAAGCAATTTAATCTCTTTTTTTTCTCTTTTTTCTTGCACATTTTTTTTTTCAATTTGTTTTCTCTCTCTCTTCCGATGCTTAAAGTAGAAGTGGAGCAGAAAGGTAAACGCACTGTTACCAATGCTAACCCCTAACTCACACTTTGTTTTACCTGTACCATCCTTATGTGACCGCCCTCCCCTCTGGCCCCTTCTCCTCCCATCCCCACTGGGTCCAGTTGATAGCTCCCACCCCAGGTGTCCTCCCAGTGGGGCGAGCCCTGGTCCAGCCACGGGCGACTCCAGACACCCGAGGAAGCTCCTCTGAGTACATGGGCAGGACCTTCCTCTTCTCTCTCTCTCTCTCTCTCTCTCTCTCTCTCTCTTTCTCTCTCTCTCTCCTCCTCCTCCTTCCTCCTCTTCCCTCCCTCTACCCACCCCCCTCTCTTCCTCTCTCTCTGTCTTCCCCTGTCCCTCCTTCCTAGTTCCTGGCCCTTGCTAGGGGACCTGGCCTTCTCTCATACTTCTTTTGCTCCTTCAGGAGAAGTTTGTAAGCATCCTGGGTGGGTGGGGACTCCCTTTCCTGGTTACAGATTGGGGGTGGGGTAGGGGGCACGGGGTGAACCGGCTCTTTTCTTCTTCCTGCCCCAACTTTGGTAACTTATGTCCCGTTGGGGGAGGCGGGATGGAGGGGACACCTTTGTTTTCCTTTTGGAGAGCATATTCCATCCTATCCCTCAGGCTCCTGGTGGCTTCAGTTCCTTCTGGTTTGGTGTTTCCAAGGCCCAGAGCTGTTTTGGAGCACAGAGCACAAGTCTCCCCCACCCCTGTCCCCCAACCTCCACCAGTTGGGGGCCCACTTCTGGGGAGGGGTATGAACTGTCCTCAGCCCTGGGAGGGCAGCCTGTCAAATGGGGGGAAAAGAGGGTGGGGGTGGGCCTTGTGGTGGGGGGATCGAGGGATGGGGGAGCATTTTTCTCTGGTTCTGAAACACTTGCGAAGCTGCAGTCAGGGTTTCTTCTGGGCTGTTGTGGTTAGAGGACCAGGGAGAGGGGGGCGGGGTCAGGCTAGGCCAGGTCTGGGGACTTCCAGGAGCACCGTAATTTCTTGCAGGGGCTTAGCCTCAGCTGGGGAGCAGGAGAAGTCTGTGGTGGAGAGGGCTGTCTGTCATTGAGGGGAGGACAGGAGTTGGGGGATGGTTGCTTTCATCCCCTGAAAGTTTTGGGAAATTGACAGCTCTGAGGCTGGCCGCAGGGGAAGGGCTGGGTGAGATACCTTTTCATGTAGCTTTTGTCTTGAAATTACGGTGGTCTGTGGAGCATCCCATTCAAGGGCGGGTGGAGTGGGTCCCTCCAAGCTGCTCCCCTCCCGCTGTCTCCCTCCCCCATCTCAGAGAGGCCTGGGCGGGCAGCCAGCCTATGGTCTGCCCCCAAACCCCCTGCCACTCCGAGTCTCTCTTTCCTGGAGTCTCTCCCACCCAGCACCAGACACTCTTCTTGCAGGTCCGGTGGTGGTTTGGATATGCAGCCCTGGATGTTTTCTCTTCAAGAGGCGGGCAGGGAAAAGGAGATGTTGGGAGCCTGGTGCTAGGGAGGGGTCCTTGCTGGCAAAGGCCCCAGACCCTTTCTCATCTTCTCCCCCCTTCCCTAGGGTAACCTCTAACCACATTTTCCTCCTCCACGCCCTTCTGTCCAGGTCATGTTCTGAGACCTCCCACCACCCCCCTCACACACACAGCTGGCAGGGGTCCCCCTGGCTTGGGGAGAGGGGAGACCTTGGCACAGAGGAAACAGGTGCAGGGAGAGGCCAACACCTCAGGGCACCAGGAACAGGGAGAAGGTGAAGCCCCAGGGCCCAAGCCAGGATCCTTCTGGTCCCTGTCCACCTCTGTGCCCTGCGTCCCCCTTCTCCGAAAACAGGGCATGCTCCTGGCTGCTTCTGTGCCTGGGGACCCTTGGGCTGCCTCCCAATCCAGGACCAGGTCCCAGCCCTTCCTGTCTCCCTTGGGGCCATCTGCTTTGGTGACAGCAAAGCAGAAGCAGAGAATTCACTGCAAGCCCTCATCCTGGCCGGTCTGTGGGTTCTGCTAGCAGGGAGTTGAGAGGGAGGCCCCAGCCATCCTGGATGGAGGGGCCTCTGGCTGTCATCACTCTGGGAGGAGGAGGGGAGTTGGCCATGCTGACCATGAGAGTCCAGACTGCCCCTGGGTCAGCAGGGGAGCCTAGGAGTAGTTAGCCCTGGAACGTGATGGGGTAAGGGTGGGCAGGCCAGTGGGGGCCAACGAGATGCAGTTGAGGTTTTCCTCCTTTTCAGGGAATGGGGGGGTGGGGCGGGGCCCCCCACCTTTCTGACATCAACGCTGCCTTGGTCCCTCCTCCCGAGCCGGGGATGGTTGCAGGTAAATCTGGGTCCGGGGCAAGGGAGGTGGGGGGCCTGGCTGGGGTGGGCTGGGTCTTTATCCTAGCACTTGGTTCCCTCCCTTGCCCACTCTGAGCTGGACCTGGGAGTGCCCCCCTGAGGGACCCTCAGTCGGGCCTGGGCCTTGGAGTGAATTCTCTGCTCACCCCCCTCTCTCCTCTGCCAGCACTAACCTTTCTTCCCAGGTGGTCTCCAGCGTGCCTCCCTTGGAGCCAGGACCTCTGCTGAGGGCCCCGCCTTGTCTCTCTTCCCTCTACACAGCTTTCCTTCTCCCTCCCCAACTCTCCTGGGGAGCCCCCTCCCTCCCCATGTCCCACCCCCATCCCTGTGCACCAGTGTCAGTGTCTGCTGCTGAACAAACCCCATGAGAGACCCTGCCGGCTGGGGGCAGGGCTGGGCACCATAGGGGAGAGGCTGGAGTTTTCCAAAAACCCTTCCTGATTGTGTGGGTACTGGGGGAGGACACAGGCTGCCTCAGGAACCCTGGGTGCTTCCCCACCCTGGAATGGAGAGATGCTCCTGGCATCCATAATGGGTACAGAAACATCACCACCTTGCAGTTTTTGCAGGAGGAAGAAAGGGGAGTAAAAAAGATCTGTCCTGTGTGATTGGTGAAGGATGGGACCCTCCACTCTAGCTCTTCCATGGGGGGTGGAGACAGTGGCCAAGAGGAAGGACACTAAGTCTCTGGGACTTCTGAGCTGCCAGGCAGCAGCTGCACTGAGGTCTTTCCGCCATGCTTAAGGGACACAAGAAAGTCTCTGGGAGGGCTCTTGCCAAACCCCTTATCCCCAGCCTGTGCGGTCTCTAGCAGCCAGAAAAAAGAAAGAGGGGTACCACACCTTCTCCCACTAACCCAGCTCTTAATGGCCTCCAGGGTTGACATCTCCAGGGAGAGGGGCAGCTGGGCGGGCAGGGATCCCAGCCCGGAAACCCCTTCCCATCACCAGCCCTACCAAGCAACCGTGACTGCAGCAGCAGGAGGGGACAGTCTGGCTTCCCCGGCCTTGTGACCAACTGCCTCTCTCTCCCCTCTCTCCTCCCCTCTCCCTCCCTGCACTTCCTCTCCTGTTTCCTCTCCTCCCACCCACCCGGCCCAGTCTTCGTATGCCCAGGGACCCTGCAGAAGGTACTGGAACCCACCTCCACACATGAGTCAGAGCACCAGTCTGGTGCGTGGTGCAAGGATCCGCTGCAGGCGGGAGACCGTATCTACGTCATGCCCTGGATCCCCTACCGCACGGACACGTTGACCGAGTATGCCTCATGGGAGGACTACGTAGCGGCGCGCCACACCACCACCTACCGCCTGCCCAACCGCGTAGATGGCACTGGCTTCGTGGTCTACGACGGCGCCGTCTTCTACAATAAGGAGCGCACACGCAACATTGTCAAGTATGACCTGCGCACACGCATCAAGAGCGGGGAGACCGTCATCAACACTGCCAACTACCATGACACCTCACCCTACCGCTGGGGGGGCAAGACTGACATCGATCTGGCCGTGGACGAGAATGGGCTGTGGGTCATCTATGCTACTGAGGGCAACAACGGGCGGCTGGTGGTGAGCCAGCTCAACCCCTACACGCTGCGCTTTGAGGGCACATGGGAAACGGGATACGACAAGCGCTCAGCGTCCAACGCCTTCATGGTGTGCGGCGTCCTCTATGTGCTGCGTTCAGTCTACGTGGATGACGACAGTGAGGCAGCTGGCAACCGCGTGGACTATGCCTTCAACACCAATGCTAACCGCGAGGAGCCTGTCAGCCTGGCCTTCCCCAATCCCTACCAGTTCGTCTCCTCTGTGGACTATAACCCACGTGACAATCAGCTCTACGTCTGGAACAACTACTTCGTGGTGCGCTATAGCCTGGAGTTTGGGCCTCCAGACCCCAGTGCTGGTGAGGATGGCTCCTGTTCACTACCCCAGGCCCCAACCCCAGTCCAGGATGGGGGGCACACTTGGAGTTCTTAGAGACCTGGAGGTGGGTTGGGGGAGACCTTGAGTCGGAGAGAGTCACACAGCGCATGCGTTCTAAGCACTTAATTCATCTAACCCTAAGAGTCACAGGGATTGCTACTGCCCCCAGTTTACAGATGAGGAAAGTAAGGTTGGGAATTAGTTTATGTATTTTGAGGATTTGGACTCAGAACTCTGTGTACCTAACCCCCGAGTGCACTGCCTTTCCCTGTGGCCTGTGCACTTGTAGCCTTAGAACCCTTATCAACCAAAATCTTGAGTGGACGCGCAAATATCAGGTGAAACAGAACAAGGCCGAGCTGCTGATGTTGATGGGGTAGTGCCTCTCCAGAGTCTCATTTGCCCCCTCAGCCATCTCTGAGCAGCCCCAGGGGTCCAGGGAGCCTAATCTAATCCAGCTTCCTTTGCATAATGGGAAACTGAGGGCCTCCCAGCCGAGGGAAGGGACCTGGCCAGGTTACAGACCAGAGTGAGAGTAACCGAGGAGAGCAGGTGGCCTTTTCATTACCTTCATGGCCTGTCCTCTCCAGTTGTTCTTTCAGACCTCAGGGTGCACATGAGTGAATTCTTAACACCTTTTGATGCTTTACATGATCCTACAGAAGTGAGAGATCTCTATGGGCAGAGAGAATGTGGGGGGAGATCCCCTTCCAGATCCAGTGGGGACCAGGACACCTTTCTACTTCATTGGCAAGAAAGATGCTAAGATGCTAGGATTCAAGTACCCAGGCATGTTGTGGCAAGGCCCCAAACATGGGGGTGACTCTGTCTCATGTCTCCTCTCCATTCCAGGCCCAGCCACTTCCCCACCCCTCAGCACGACCACCACAGTCCGGCCCACACCCCTCACCAGCACGGCCTCACCTGCAGCCACCACCCCACTCCGCCGGGCACCCCTCACCACACACCCGGTGGGTGCCATCAACCAGCTGGGACCTGACCTGCCTCCAGCCACAGCCCCAGCCCCCAGTACCCGGCGGCCCCCAGCCCCTAATCTGCACGTGTCTCCAGAGCTCTTCTGTGAACCTCGAGAGGTGCGGCGGGTCCAGTGGCCGGCCACCCAGCAGGGCATGCTGGTGGAGAGGCCCTGCCCCAAGGGGACTCGAGGTGAGTGCAGAGGCCTCAGTCTCTTCCACTGTGGCTGGTTTGTGGGGTGGCTACTGCTGGTCTGGGCAGGGAAGAGACAGGGGACATGCCCACCACTCATCTTAGCACAAGTGCACTTACCTGTCCGTCTCCCCTGTCAGAGCATGGGTTTTATATGGCAGGGGTCATACCTGATACCCGCAGCTGTGTCCTCAGACTCCAACAGAGCTCCCAGGGCATAGTAGCAGCTCAGTACCCTCCCCCGCCCCAAACCTTGTCCCCTCCTGCAGTACTGAGCACCTGCCATATGAAAAACACTAGGTAGACCCTGCAAGAAGCCGACAGAGGTGACTTGGGTATGTCTCAGTCTTAGGCTAAGATGGACCAGCCCTGGCAGCAGCTGATGGCAGGGTAGGCGGCTGTTAAAATGCCAGAGGGTTGGGCCATGAGCATGTGCTCCAGGGATCTGAGGAAAGGGTCAGAAGAGGCTTCGTGAAGAGGAGGCTTCCAAGATGGGCTTTGCTTGAAGGTTCTATTCCTATAGGCAGACATGGAAGGGGAGCCCAGCAGAGCTTGGGAAGTCAGGGGTGACTTATGTCACTCAGAATGTCACTCTCTTGACTGTCTGGCCTGCTTCATGTCTGGTCTTCCATGTTCCCCTCACCTACTTGTCCTCTCTGTTATCTCCTTTCCCCCTGCTTTGGCCCCTTTTCTCCTTCCTTGTGGCTCCCTTCTCTGTCCTGTCTGTCTGTCCCTGCAGGAATTGCCTCCTTCCAGTGTCTACCAGCCCTGGGGCTCTGGAACCCCCGGGGCCCTGACCTCAGCAACTGCACCTCCCCCTGGGTCAACCAGGTGGCCCAGAAGGTACCAGTAGCAGCTGCTCCTCTCAGGCACCTGTACACACTGGGCTCTGGGTGGCTGGGTGCAGTGGAGCAATGGGACACAGAGGGAGACAAATGGGTGGCAGGTCTGGGAGGCAGAAATGTGGGTCCACTCTCTAGTGTACAGAGTGGGGGAGAGGGCAAACAGGGACAAGGGGCAGCAGAGAGCAATGAGAAGGGCTGAGCAGCCTGGGTATATACCAAGGGACCATGGGGAAGTGAGATGGTCCCTGACAGAGCCGGGTCCCCCACTTCTGCCTCATTCAGATCAAGAGTGGGGAGAATGCAGCCAACATTGCCAGTGAGCTGGCCCGCCACACCCGGGGCTCCATTTACGCGGGAGACGTGTCTTCCTCCGTGAAGCTGATGGAACAGCTGCTGGACATCCTGGATGCCCAGCTGCAGGCTCTGCGGCCCATTGAGCGCGAGTCAGCTGGCAAGAACTACAACAAGGTGGGGCCTGGCAGCAGGGTCAATGGTGGGCTCTGTTCTGGAGGCTCAGGAAGGTTCTTGCCTAGTACCTAAGAGCTGGGAAGGAAGGACGGAATGCAGGCCTGCTGGTCTCCCTCCTGGGATACCTTGGAGGGTCCTGGGGGTTGGGGGTTCCCTTAGGAACAACTCTTACCCATGGCCCAGCGCCAGGTCGGTGGCAGACACAGACGAGTGAGTGTTGGAATGAGTAGGGCAGGAGGCCAGGCCTGACAGTGCCTCCATCCCTTTCCTTAGATGCACAAGCGGGAGAGAACCTGCAAGGACTACATTAAGGTGAGGCCCAAAGGGCTTCTATTGTCTGAGGAGGGTGGGGCAGGCCCCAGGAGGCACTGGGGTGGGGAGTGGGGGTGGAGATTGAGAATCGGGGATACAGGGGCCATCCTGAGGAACTAGAGGATGTGGGGGGACTCATGGCATCACCTCCAACCGTTCCCCCTCCCCCCACCCTCTCCCTGCTCATTTAGGCTGTGGTGGAAACAGTGGACAACCTGCTGCGGCCAGAGGCTCTTGAGTCCTGGAAGGACATGAATGCCACAGAGCAGGTGCATACAGCCACCATGCTCCTGGATGTCCTGGAAGAGGGTGCTTTCCTGCTGGCTGACAATGTCAGGGAGCCGGCCCGCTTTTTGGCTGCCAAACAGAATGTGGGTGAGTGCTATAGTCTGGCCGGGGCAAGTTCAAGTGCAAATCTTGAACTGTGGGGCCCAACTGTTACAGAGATTCCAATTGGGCACAGATTCCAATCCCGTATGCTCTGCCATCCTCTGTCCCACAGTCCTGGAGGTCACAGTTCTGAACACAGAGGGCCAAGTGCAGGAGCTGGTGTTCCCCCAGGAGTACCCGAGCGAAAACTCCATCCAGCTGTCAGCCAACACCATCAAGCAGAACAGCCGCAATGGTCAGTGCCCCTTCTTTTCTCCTTCCGTGTGGCTCCCCGAAATCCTCTGCTCAAGCTGGGGGAGTATTTCAGGGTACTCATGGGGTCCTCCCGAAGCCCCATAGAGCCAGGACACTTCAGTCTGCAGGGCTCCCTTCGGTGCAGCAGCAGTTGATCCCTTTTGAGACAGGCAGAGAGGTTAGAGATTTGCTCGAGATCACATCACAAGTGAGAGGTGCCCCAGGCCGCTGTGTGTTCTGGCCTGCTGCCCTGTTGTTTGGCTCTGCCTGCAACTGAGCAGTTGTCCCGGGGCAGGGTTCTCTGAGCCCCACTTGTGTGGGCTCCACTTGGTGAAGCCAGGTCCCAGTGGCCAGAGCTGCACCAGCCAAGGGCTAATGGCAAACCCTGCTACACCTGTCCTCCCCAGGGGTGGTCAAAGTCGTCTTCATCCTCTACAACAACCTGGGTCTCTTCCTGTCCACTGAGAATGCCACAGTGAAGCTGGCGAGCGAAACAGGCACAGGCAGCCCAGGGGGCACCTCCCTGGTGGTGAACTCACAGGTCATCGCAGCCTCCATCAATAAGGAGTCCAGTCGTGTCTTCCTCATGGACCCTGTCATCTTCACCGTGGCCCACCTGGAGGTGAGCTGAGGCATCGCCCACCCTCCATGAGGATCCCAGCATCTTTTGTGTTCCCATGTTGCATATCCCCCTGCTCATCCACCCAAAAACAAGTTTGCACCCCTCCCTGGGCCATGTACCCCCTTACAGGCCCCACCTCAACTGCTTAGGTCATTTGTCCCCAGATATATCAGACTGCTACCTGGAGCTCCAAGCCCTTCTTCATGCTTGTTGCTATCCCTGTAGCTGGGAGTGAGGGCTGGAGAGGGACTCCCCAGATCTGACTCCCCGGCCACCACCATACAACAGGCCAAGAACCACTTCAATGCTAACTGCTCCTTCTGGAACTACTCGGAGCGCTCCATGCTGGGCTACTGGTCGACCCAGGGCTGCCGCCTGGTGGAGTCCAACAAGACCCACACCACTTGTGCCTGCAGCCACCTCACCAACTTTGCCGTGCTCATGGCTCATCGTGAGATCGTAAGCTGGCTGGCGCTCCGCTGCGCTCTCCTGGAGGGCCCACTCTCTGGCCCAGCTTTGCATGGCATCATAGAGTGAAGCATGGGCAGTGCCAGGGAAGACCAGCTTCGTGGGCATGGGGGGCCACCAGTCTTGCCCAGGGCACAAGGCCACACATCTGGTTCTCTCTGGTCACAGTCCCACCTTCTCCCAAGGCCCTCTGGAGAAGCAAGTTGGTGTCACCTTTGTCATCTCTCCACACGCCTTCCAGAGCATGAGGAAGTGAGCGCGCCATCTGCAGAGGGGTGGGGGCCAGCAAGTTGGCCAGGGGCAGTAGGCCAGGGGGTGGGGGCTGCACCAGCAGTACATGTGGCCTGCAGCCTTGCCCCCAGCTGGCACTTAGCTGAGCCCAGGGTGAGCCCAGCTGTGGGCAGGAGTGCTGAGTGTACCCTTTGCTGTCCCCTAGTACCAGGGCCGCATCAACGAGCTGCTGCTGTCAGTCATCACCTGGGTAGGCATCGTGATCTCCCTGGTCTGCTTGGCCATCTGCATCTCTACCTTCTGCTTCCTGCGGGGACTGCAGACTGACCGCAATACCATCCACAAGAACCTGTGCATCAACCTCTTCCTAGCTGAGCTGCTCTTCCTGGTTGGCATAGACAAGACTCAGTATGAGGTGGGCCAGGCACAAGGTAGGGGGTGGGAGGAGGCAGGAGAGGCCACCTGGCTAGGCAGCCCCTCATTTGTGGTACCCTCCCCCCCCCCCCAGATTGCCTGCCCCATCTTTGCTGGCCTGCTGCACTACTTTTTCCTGGCTGCCTTCTCCTGGCTGTGCCTGGAGGGTGTGCACCTCTATTTGCTGCTGGTAGAGGTGTTTGAGAGCGAGTACTCCCGCACCAAGTACTACTACCTAGGTGGCTACTGCTTCCCAGCCCTGGTGGTAGGCATCGCAGCTGCCATTGACTACCGCAGCTATGGCACCGAGAAGGCGTGAGTGCCTCCCCTCACCCCTATCTCTCCTCTTGCCTGGTTCCCTGCTGAACAGCAGGATCCTTGGGACACTGGGCTCCTGGGATCAGAGGGAGGGACTCCCCTTCTCCCCCCACCCCCACCACCTCCCTTTGGCCCTCTATCTACCTAGCCCTGCTTCCTTTATAGTTGCTGGCTCCGAGTGGATAATTATTTCATCTGGAGCTTCATTGGGCCTGTCTCCTTTGTTATTGTGGTAAGCTTGAAGGTGGTACCCCAATTAGCGTCTCCTTCCTTTATTCAGGCTAGCCTTGTCCCTGAGCAACCCCAGTCTCCCCAAGCCCTTGAAAACCAAGGGAACTGGACAGCCAACTAAGAGAACGAAAGCACAGCGGGTCTGTAGAGCTCCAGCACAGAGGCTCACCCATCCAGGAGTTGGAATTTGAGACCCTGCTCTATGGCAGGCTGTAGGCCCCATCCTTCCAGTAGTGGAAATCCTGTTAACTGAAGTTATACTAGTCGGTGAGCATCTGGGGCAGATACACTTGTAGGAGAGGCCCTGAAGGAGGTGGTCCAGGCTGAGATTTGGCCAGGAACTCACACCGTAGGCAAAGCAACCCCAGCACAGCCCTCCCCTTGTCCTGCCCCCAGGTGAACCTGGTATTCCTCATGGTGACCCTGCACAAGATGATCCGGAGCTCATCTGTGCTCAAGCCTGACTCGAGTCGCCTAGACAACATTAAGTGAGCACCCCTCCCTGCACCCCTGTCACCAAAACTCCACACTGGTCTGGCTTCTCCCAGGACTTTGTAAAATGTAGTGCTGTCACTTTGTTGTCACACAAAGTGATTTAAGGACAAAGTGGTGTTTTATTGTGCTTGTTATATATCTACCTAATGTGTATTAAAAAAACTGGCATTAGCACATTCAACCTGTGGTTTGGGGGACATACCTGAATAACTGCTTAGGGCAAGACTGAGTTAAAAAGTGAGTCTATTTCAGGGCAAGTTAAAGAGAAAATAGGCAGTGAAAGATAGTTTAAAGGCCTAGAAATAGGGCCAGAAGGATGAAGGATGCAGGGAATGACTGACCATTCACAAACCCTGACCCCCAACCTTTGCTTGCCCCTCAGGCCCAGGCTAAGTGGAAGTATCACTGGGCAGGCCGTTATCCTGAGGCCTACTCACTTAGGTGGGTCTTTGCAGAGAGCATCCAGGCCCAAGGAGGCCAACAGGGGAAGTATCACCACTAGCGGGTCTTTGATGTCCCTGTCTTCTCTCCCCACCCAACCCAGATCCTGGGCCCTGGGGGCCATCGCGCTGCTCTTCCTGCTGGGCCTCACCTGGGCTTTTGGCCTCCTCTTCATCAATAAGGAGTCGGTAGTCATGGCTTATCTCTTCACCACCTTCAACGCCTTCCAGGGGGTCTTCATCTTCGTCTTTCACTGCGCCTTACAGAAAAAGGTGAGGTCAGGGAGGGGGCCCAGATGTCTGCCTCCTGTAGGGACCTTTGTCTGCTGCGAGGGAAGCATAGGCTCAGCGTCGGGGAGGATTTAGCCAGGGGTGAAGAAGGATCTGGAAAAGAGCAGGGTAGAAGACTGGAAGAGCAAGAAAGCAGGGTGGATTTGAGACATGGTGACAGGGCCTCTTTCCATGGTGTGGGGTACCAAGCAGGCATGCGAAACGGAGATGACCCTGGGCCCCATCCAGACAGGTGATTATGAGTTTTGTGGTGATAGAAAGTTTCCTTTTTAAATAAAACATATTAAAATCTCAATCTTAAAGTAAATGAAGGTGATAACAGAAGCCGAGGAATGTGGAGAGGGCATACAGGACTCAAGCCATGGAAACTGAGCCAAGGCATTTGTACACTTGGTCCTGAAGGCAATGGGGGGGGGGGGGCGGTGTTGGAGACTGTCAGACTTAGTCTCAGGGGATAGTGAGGTGGGTAAGGCTAAGGTTGGGGATGGAGATACCAATCAGAGTCTTGTAAGTTTGTATCCTTGCTTTTCTTAAAACTGGCGGTCCCCATTGGGCACACAGGGACAGTGACATCCTTATAGGAACCTCTAGGCACACAAGGTCCAACCAGGGCCCCTCTGTTCCCTCTCTTCCAGCAGTGCCCTCCTCTGCCCCTCTCTCAGAAAACTAGACATGGACCCTCTTCAAGGCTTGTTCCCTGCTCCTCCCCAGATAGCCACAGGGCCTGCTGTCTATTTCTCTCAAGGCTTTGCTGAAACATCTGCTTCTCAGTGAGGCTTCTCCTGATTGATTTGAAATCTGCAAACCATCACCACCCAACTCCTCACAGCATTGCCTAACCCCCTCCTCAGCCATAGGTCCTTCGCAGCACCTAACATGATAGACATCGTACATTATGTACTGATGTTTGCATCTATGTTATATCTCTACTAAAATAGCAGCTCTGAAAGGTAGGGCTTTATGTCTGATTTGTTCTGATTATCCGTGGAGCCTAAACCATGCCTGACACATAAAGAATATGCATTAAAGAGCTGTTGAGTCATTGAATGGGTAAGAAACTGGTGAAGAACCAAAGATGAGCCTGAGCAAGAAGAGAGAGTCTACCTGGCTGGCTGCTGGGGGACAGGACAGGTTTCTGATGCCCGCCTATAGCTTGGTCTCTGATCTCTGAGGGGAGTGCCTGCTACCAACTGCCTGTTCTCCTCGTCTCCCAGGTGCACAAGGAGTACAGCAAGTGCCTGCGACACTCCTACTGCTGCATCCGCTCCCCGCCCGGGGGAGCTCATGGCTCGCTTAAGACCTCAGCCATGCGGAGCAACACCCGCTACTACACAGGGACCCAGGTATCTGAGCTGGGCCGGGCACTAGGCAGGGCTCCCTGGGACTGAGTGTTAGACTCAGGAACCCCAGAGGCAGGGCAGTGCTTTGCCCAGGTCCTTGATGGTGTTCATCAGGCGAGTGGTCTCAGAAAGCTTCTGGAGGGTGGGCAGCTTAAGGGCCCCCTTATGTCTGGGCTGTGTCCCCAGAGCCGAATTCGGAGGATGTGGAATGACACCGTGAGGAAACAGACAGAATCTTCCTTCATGGCGGGTGACATCAACAGTACCCCCACTCTGAACCGAGGTGAGACAGCATCCCTGGCCCCTGGCTCCAGGCCCTTGAGATTCCTGGCCTGTGTCTCCAAACCGCCCTGTTACTTCTGACCTCCTGGGCAGGTACCATGGGGAACCACCTGCTGACCAACCCTGTACTCCAGCCCCGTGGGGGCACGAGCCCCTACAACACCCTCATTGCCGAGTCAGTGGGCTTCAATCCCTCCTCACCCCCTGTCTTCAACTCCCCAGGTAAGAATACTCTAGTGCTGGGAGAGGGCAACAGCCCAGGTCAGGGAGTGTGGGGTCTGCATCCTGAGGGGTTTTCACTTGGGGTGCCCTTGTGCCTCCTGAACTGGAGCCTACATTCATCATTTCAAGCCTATTCACCTTCTTTATTTTCCCTCCTGGCCTGGCACCTGCAGGGAGCTACCGGGAACCCAGTAAGTGAGACTTTCCTGGTTACATTTCTGAGGCTGGGAGGGGAACGAGACAGTGGCCTCCTTGGGGGGCCTCCCTTATTTAAGGAGGAGAACTCATAGAGTGCGTCTCCATCTCGCCCCAACACATACCCACAAGCATATGCATGCAGTCTCTGGTTTGGCAGCTGGTTGGTGGTGTATTTGGGCCTCAGTGGGGAATGAAGATGAGGCCAAGCACAGGTTTCCCTCCCAGCCGGGGCCTCAGAGTCTTAGTGGTGTGAGAAGACCTCGTCACCCCAGTCTTCTCACACTGCCAAGATTCTGCCCCCGGCTGGGAGGGAAACCTGAGAAAACTGGTCCCTACCCTCTCCTCTTCCACCAACCTGCATGATGGGTATCCCCACTGCCAATGAGGAAGACAGGGAATGGAAGACCCCAGTCCCCAGGGGCAGGAGTAAACCCAGACAGCCCCACCCCACATGGCTTGGATCCTTCCCGATACCTGGCCCTCCTCCTGAGCAACCCCCTTCTGCCTGCAGAGCACCCCTTGGGAGGCCGGGAAGCCTGTGGCATGGACACACTGCCCCTCAATGGCAACTTCAACAACAGTTACTCCTTGCGAAGTGGGGATTTCCCTCCAGGGGATGGGGCACCTGAGCCACCCCGAGGCCGGAACCTGGCAGATGCTGCCGCCTTTGAGAAGATGATCATCTCAGAGCTGGTGCACAACAACCTGCGGGGCGGCAGCAGCGGGGCCAAAGGCCCTCCACCGCCTGAGCCCCCAGTGCCACCTGTGCCGGGGGGTGGCAGTGAGGAAGAGGCTGGTTGTCCCGGGGGTGCTGACCGGGCGGAGATTGAACTTCTCTACAAGGCCCTGGAGGAGCCACTGCTGCTGCCCCGGGCTCAGTCGGTGCTGTACCAGAGCGATCTGGACGAGTCAGAGAGCTGCACAGCAGAGGACGGGGCCACCAGCCGGCCCCTCTCCTCCCCTCCAGGCCGGGACTCCCTCTATGCCAGTGGGGCCAACCTTCGGGACTCACCCTCCTACCCGGACAGCAGCCCTGAGGGGCCCAGCGAGGCCCTGCCCCCACCCCCACCTGCACCCCCTGTTCCCCCTGAAATCTACTACACCTCGCGCCCACCAGCCTTGGTGGCCCGAAACCCCCTGCAGGGCTACTACCAGGTGCGGCGGCCCAGCCACGAAGGCTATTTGGCAGCCCCAGGCCTTGAGGGGCCAGGGCCTGATGGGGATGGGCAGATGCAGCTGGTCACCAGCCTCTGAGGGACCTCATGGACCAGGGGCTGGTGGCCCAGGCCAGGGAGGGAACCCTGAGTAGAGCTCTGATGGCATAGGGAGACTGAAGGAGGCAGTGGCGGGAGGGCCACTTTCCAGGCATCCCTTGGCTGAGGGCCCTCCAGGCTTCTTGAGGGCTCTGCTGTGGAAACCTGAGGTGCAGGGTTCACAGACAGGGTTTCCCACCAGCCACATGCACCAGCTTGCTTTGGGGGAAGTGCCATGAGGAGGAACCCATAGGTCCCAAGGGGAATAAGGAAGGAGAAATTGGAAGGGTACATCTCACTCTTGATTTGCCCCTCCCTTCTACTCTTCCTATCTGCTGGAGAGAAATGAGGGCTTTGGTGTCCCTGGACCAAAGGCCCTGCTGGATAGAACCTATCAATCTGCACCTCTTTCTATAGTCAGAAATGCTAGGCTGCACCAGGAGGGAACAATGGGAGCAGGACAGCTGGACAGGTTCCTCCTGTCCTACAGTTCCCTGCTCCCGGAGACTGGACCCTCTGGCCCAGGAGATAAGCCCAGGGCATTTGTGGCTGGTGGTGTAAAGGTTGAATTTTCTCTGAAGCTCCTTCCCTTTGCTCTTAGTCCTTGCCTCCCCAGTAAACCTGTCCCCTCTGCCCTCCTCAAGTGCACCCAATGACCCCCTCCCTTGGGGTGACTCCTGATGAAGCACAACTCCCTGAAGGGCCCCCAGCCCACAGGGGTGGCCATATTTGGGCAGTTCCAATCCTGTGGGCTTGGCTATCTGGGGAGCAGATTTTGGGTCTGGATCTCCCTGGGGAGTGGGTCCTGGGTTTGGATCTTTCCCTAGGGGGCCTTCTTTCCTTTCCTCTTTCCTCCTCTCCCATTGCTGTAAATATTTCAAAGAAATGGAAAAGACAAAAAAAAAAAAAAAAGAAAAAAAAAAGAAAGAAAATCTCATCACTTGAAGCCACCAGGAGCCTGCGGCCCAGCCAGCCCGGGCTTTCTCCGGAGCAGAGCTATACCGCTGGGCCTTGGCAGCCCGGACTTCTCCGTGTACGTGTGCATCCCCGGCCAGGTGGGCGGCCACCAGAGCAGCTTTTTACAATCCAGAGACAGAAAAAATCTAGAAGCAACAGCGAAACAAAGAACCTGTTTCCTTCCAGGCACCTATTTCTGTTGCCTCCTTCCCTGCTCCGCGCCTGACCCTGGCATCAGTCAGCCCTCCTGGGGCGTGTACCTCACTGCCTGCCCCAGGACCAGGGAGCTGTCTACCCCTTTCCTCCCCACTGGCCCAGGGGAGGCATCCCTCACACCCAAAGATGCTTTTGCCAAGATGGCTGTGCTGTCCCTTTGAGTTCCTGCCTCTTGTATATTGCTTCTGGAACTGTGGGCTGGGGATGAGGGGTTGATTTCCTGCCTAGAGAGGTTAATGGAGGAGGAAAATGAGGACAGCAGGGTTTGATGTGACTGAGGAGGGAGGACCAGGAATGATGAGGTAGTCTTGTTTGGGTGGGAGTGGGTGATATAGGGTGCAAAGGTGAAAGATCACCTTCCCTACCATACACCTTCCAACAGAGGAGGCAAAGGAAGATACCAGTGCCTCCAGTCCGGACACCTATGTTCTGGAGGCTATCCTAAACCTTCAGGCCCTAAAGAAGTGTCAGGTTTGGAATGTCTCCTGAGTACCTCTTCTGGCCCCCTCTCTAGCCTGTCTCTCTGGCCCTCCAGAACACACACACTCTGGGGGTAGCATAGTCCTATTGCCACACTAACACAGCCCCATAATTGCCATTTTCTCAGGGGTGGCTCTCCACCTCTGCTCAGACCCTCTTGTCTCTTTGCCCCTTCCTCTTTTCTCACAAGTGCCATGAGTTTTCAAACATCTTTGGGTCTCAGTCTGCTGCTACCATGAACTTTTTGGGTTAAAGGGGAGGGACTCTAGGGAGAAACTAGAGAAAAGGGACAGGTAGGTGGCTGGAGGGGCCCTTTTTGCTGCTAGGAAGCCCCTCCCTCCTGGGGAGCTGAGGCTGGCTTGTCCCTGTCAGGGGAGAAGGGGTCAGACCAAAGAAGGTGGTTTGTCCTGTGTGGGAGAAGGCAGTGTTGGGTTCCATCGCTAGCTTTTTCTGGCAGGGAGGCTTAACCCTGTTTACCAGAAGACCATGGGTGAGTCTGGACCCAGAGAAGTAAGGGTGGGGATGATCTTGTCCAAATGGTTCTGTGGGGATGATGGGAACCAGCTCTGTCCTGCCCTGGTTTCAAGAGGGATAGCTAGAGGTCTGCAAAGAGCTGGCAGGAGACACTGGTAAATGGAATTGGCCTGGCCCATGTATCAGCCCAGCTAGGACCAGAGACTGCCTCTGACACCAAGAGGACTGGAAAAGTTGGCAGGGTAGGAGAATTTCCAGGGGAACTAGAGACATGTAAGGAATCCCCCAATCTCTCCCTGCCCAGCCCTCCTTTTATCTCCAGACATGGACAATCATGGGGAGAGAGGGTAAGTGTGTCCTTTGGTTCCCATTCCAGCCAGATTCACCAAGGTGAATTCCTAGGCCTCAAAGCTGTGGCAGCACCCCCTTGTGGGGCTGAATACCACTGCAGCACAGTGCAAAACCACCGCCCAGAGCCCAGGTGTCCATCCATCCCCGCACCCCAACCAGACCTGGTGCCTTGACACCCCCACCCCAGCTGGGCCGGTATAGAGAAGAAAGGGTCTTGGTTTCCTCTCCTATTCCCTTCCTTGGGCTCCTGAATTCATTTGCTTCTCAATCTTAATTTTTATCTGGGGTGGTTTTGTTTTGTGGATGTTTTTTGTTTGTTTCCCTTGCCTTCCTTTTTGTGTCTCCAGCTCCATTTTTCTCGCTGTCTCTATGTTCCTCTTCTCTCTCAATTTCTCTGTCCATTTGGGCCTCCCCTCCATGCCCCCAGTCCCTCCTTGGTCTCCTTTTCGATATGCCAAACCAATTTTGGGTCGAGTGCATTTAACGAGAACAAAACAAAAGGCTCATAACAACAAGAACGTTTCAGAAAAAAAGTTTTAAAAAATTGTTGAGTCAAAAAAACAATAAAGAAAATAAGATTTCTTGGAATGATGAGTGGTGTGACTCATTGAGGAGTGAGAAACAGGTGAGTGGATCTGCACGGAGCACCCACATGAGTCTCTGACACTGAAAAGCCTGAACCCATGGCAGAGGCCTGGAGTCACAGAACCAGAACCTACTCAGAACTTGGTAGGTTCTTGGGCCTGGCTGAGCTGCAATTCAAGTACAGTTTTTCATTGAATAACTGGGTAAAGGTTATTAAAACTCCACTTTAAAGACAGGGAAACTAAGGCTTACAGTACCTGTATGCATACCCTAGTCTCTGGGCCAGGCAACTGTGCCATGTGTCTAGAGAAGCCCTTCCTGGCCTGGACATACTTAAATGTCCACAGGCTTCATTAGAGCAAAAAAGGAATTTTATGCCGTGCCTGTCAGATTCCTAGACTCCCCTCCCACACTACTGAACTGGTGCTTTTTCAAAAGTGACATCACAGTATATTTGCAGCATGTGTATTTCAAATTCTCAGAACTGCCAGTGCATAGAGAAAGGAACACTCAAACAATATCTCTCCATGCTCCTCTGTCCCCAACACCATACTCCCGTTTCTCTTCCCCATCTCCCCAGACACAATGGCCTGTTCTGCCATTGTGTCCTTTACCCAGCCCTACACATCCTTACTACACAAACAGTAGAAATCCTGCTGGGCTGGACAACTGATGATCCTCAGCTGTTAGTGGCATGGATTTGCATGTACATAGGAATTACGCTTATATTGAGATCATTTCAAAGCTCTTTCCTACATTTCATCTTACTTCTTACAAGGTATATTTATTATCCTTATTGATCAGATGAGAAAACTGAGGTTAAAGTGATTAAATTAATTACTTAAATAAGATTATTAAGCAAGTTTACAGTGCCTACACCCGGTAGATACTTTACATATGCTATCCAATTTAATGCTTTCAATGACCCAGTAAGGCAGGTGTTACTTAGCTCCATTTATGGCTGCAGAAACTGAAATCCAGAAAAGTTAGAGAATATCCCCACAATAGTTAGTGACTATACCCACATTCACTCAGCTAATAAGAAAGTGCTGGACCAGGCATCCATCTTGGTCTTCAGATCCCAGGGCTGCCTCTAGGGCTATCTGCATGCAGCTGCAGTTGCCCACTTCTCATCACTGCTCATCAATCCCACTTGGCACACAATGAAGGAGGCTGACGATCTGGCTCCCAGAGTCAGAGGAAACGCCCACTGACTGCACCTGATGATCTCTATGTAACTAGGAGTAGGACTGTCCAGGGTGGACCCACAGGGATAAAGTCAAAGGTAAGGCCTTAATTCAGAGCAAGAGAAGATTATTTTCAGATCCCCAAAGGACTGAGAGCATTAGGGGGCCTCTGCCCTTGAGAAAACCTCCTCTCTCCCA
>PVJN01021222.1:0-34941 GCA_004026805.1 Lasiurus borealis | reverse complement strand
ATTACATATGTCTCCTTTTCCCCCCACTGACCCCTTTCCAGGCACTCCCCCCCCCCCCAGGACAAGCCCCTCCCACCCCAGTGTCCATGTCTATTGATTATGCTAATATGCATGTGTTTCTTGAATTCTTGGTCTCCTGGTTTACTCCCTCATTTGGGTAGAGTTACAACCTCCAGTAGCTTCCTAATAAAGCATGCTTGTATTTTCTCGAAAATTTTCTCTATTTTTTAAAAACTGAGAAATCATTTTTGTTCCATGAATAGTCTGCTCTCTTTTCATTGGTGCCATTATTTTCTATTATCTCTCTGAAGTTATTAATTATGGCTTTTCTGAATGTTTATTTTGCTGTTTGGGTACTGGATTCCCAATAAGCATTGTCTAAAAATCTTTTCTCTGAGGATCTTGGTTTCTCTAGAGAGGAAAGCTCTAGCCAGTTGTCTAAGCTGGGCCTCCAGACTCAGCTGCAATAGTGAGGAGTTGTGGATCTCAGCATTTATGCAGCATGCTGGCTTGCCCTGAATCCTCCTTTCTAGTATGTTTTCTGGACCAGTGAGCTGTCTGGCTGGTGGAGTGGAGAAGAACTCTAGGGATCCTCTGCATTTAATTTAGTCTTTTAACCAACACCCCACCTTCTGAGAGATTCCTGGGGTGTCTAATCCTATGCCTTTCAGGGCCTCTCTGGGGCCAATCTGTTAGCTCCCTGTGTCCTCTCTGCAACCCATGCCTGGTCTCTGAATCACTCATCGCTCGCCATCTGCTTCCCAGTTGCCAACATTTTGTTCAAAGCTCTCTTTCCATTCTTGTTGCGTTTTCTTTCATCTTTGTCCTTGATGATTTTGTTGCCTTTCACAAAATCTTTATATTGTAATAGGTTTTAAGAGGGAACGGAAGCAAACGATGGCGTTCAATCCATACTCTTTACTTGGATGGTTACCCCATCTTTCTTCAGTTGAAAAAGAAAGTACTTAAAATAAGATTCAGTGGAAATTCCACACCGTTTGAAAATGTTGCTGAATCCTCACATCCAGGCCTGGTTCACAAGCCTCCCTGGGCTGGTGTCTACCAGCGAAAAGGTTAGCAATAACTGTTTGCTGGCTATTTGAATGGCAGTGCTGTTGACTCTTCTGGAAGCTAAAGGTCTTTGGAAACTCAGAACAGGGGACAGCACAGCAGGTTCAGTGAACTCAGGACTTTAGCTCCCACATCTGGATAGAAGTTAGGATCACCTGGAAGGTCGTTGGAATTGTAGATCTCCGAGGTCATTCCACAATGAACTGAATCCTGTTCTCAGGAACTGGTTCTGGGGAATCTACATTTTTACAAAGCAACTGCCCACCTCTTGGTAACATGAGAAAAATAAACCTCTAGTGTTTAAAGCACTGCTAATCATATTTTTTTGTTGCTTGTAGCTGAGAGGATTGCTAACATTTGGGGCTGAGAGAGTCCTGGAACACGGAAGGGGGTACATTTAGGGGAGTATGGATGGACTTGGCAAATGTCTCAGGGCTATGCAGTCCTCAGGGATATGAGGGCCTCCTGGAGGGATGGGTGGTGATGGGGAAGGCTCTCAGGGGTTCGCTCCTGAATCTTCCAATGCTGACCTGCTCTTCTCCGCATGGTACTCCCTGCTCCTACCTTGCCCAGCCCCGCAGAGCTACTCTGGGAGGCTCTAAGGGTGTGGCCACCTGGTAATTTCTATAGTCTGTCTCCTTGTCCCATGTTTTTCCGTGTGCTTCATGCTCCTAATTTCACTTTTTGATTCTCAAAAGCTGTTGGGAATCACAAAGCTCCACACTGCCTATTTTTGCTCCCCTTTCAATCTCTATCAATTTTTCCCTTTCATAAGGCCACGTGGTCACTGTATAGGGAAGGAGGGAAAGAAAACCCCACAGATTAACATCTCAAGACATTATCTTACCGTGTTCATTAGTAACAACCCACCCATTATTGCACCAACTCTTAGCTCATCCTTAGCAAGAGAGGTGGGGTTTATTCCCTGAACTGCTGGAGGCAGATTATGAGGGACCCTGCAGAGATGGCATAAATGCAGGGCATTCTGGGGAGAGGGCAATAGCTGGAACCCAAGAGAGTTCCCTAGGGACTAAAGAAGAGCAATGGGGTGGTTCCTAGGAGAAGAGGTGGGGATGAACTCCAGAGGCAAAGCCCCATATCAGGGAGACAATGGGAGAGGGACAGCCCAGAGGATGGTGCACATGGATTGGCGGGAGCGGGAGGGAGGTATAGGGGGGAAAGAGTGGAGGTGAGGGGTGTAGGTGGGTGGCATCAAATAGCTCTTTTTATAAAGAAGTCATAAAGGTCAACCCAAGGGAAGGGACATAGCTTCCACCTCTTACTGAAATAACAGCAAGGTTCTAGGTGAACATATAAAATCAGAAATATTTTACAGCCATTTTTAGAAAAATATATCTGTCACACCAAGCATCCATTCAAAGGTCTGTGATCAATGGGGTGCATGGTTTTATAATGGAAGGGTCTGCATTAACAACAACAGAAAACACCATCAGTGGTGTTTACCACAGTTTACTCCTTTTATTTTTTAATAAATCAATAAATCTTTATTGTTCAGATTATTACAATTGTTCTTCTTTTTTCCCCCTATAGCTCCCCTCCACCTGATTCCCACCCCACCCTCTGCCCTTACCTCTCCCCCTTACTGTCTTCATTCATAGGTGTATGATTTTTGTCCAGTCTCTTCCTGCACCCCCAAATCCCTTTCCCCCTGAGAATTGTCAGTGAACTCTCTTTCTATTCCCCTGATTCTATTATATTCACCAGTTTATTCTGTTCATCAGATTTTTTATTCACTTGATTTTTAGATTCACTTGTTGATAGATATGTATTTATTGTTCATAATTTTTATCTTTACCTTTCTCTTCTTCTTCCTTTTCTTAAAGAATACCTTTCAGCATTTCATATAATACTGGTTTGACAATGAACTCCTTTAGCTTTTTCTTATCTGTGAAGCTCTTTATCTGCCCTTCAATTCTGAATGATAGCTTTCCTGGGTGGTTCTTGCTGTTCATCACCCTCCTGGGTAGTTCTTGCTGTTCATCACTTTGAATATTTCTTGCCACTTGTTTAGAATTTAGCTGACATTCGTGTGGGTGCTCCCTTGTAGATAACTGTTTTTCTCTTGCTGCTTTTAATATTTTCTCTTTGTCTTTTGCTCTTGGTATTTTAATTATGATATGTCTCGGTGTGGTCCTCTTTGGATTCCTTTTGTTTGGGGTTCTCTGCACTTCCTGGACTTGTAAGTCTATTTCTTTCACCAGGTGGGGGAAGTTTTCTGTCATTATTTCTTCAAATAAGTTTTCAGTATCTTGTTCTCTCTCTTCTTCTGGCACCCCTATAATTCATATGTTGGTATAGTTGAAGTTGTCCCAGAGGCTCCTTACACTATCTTCAAATTTTTGGATTCTTTTTTCTTTTCCAGTTGAGTGTTTTTTGCTTCTTTGTATTTCAAATCTTTGACTTGATTCTTGCAATCCTTTAGTCTCTTGCTAGATCTCTGTATATTATTTTTAATTTCAGTCAGTGTATATTTAATTTCTAGTTGGTCCTTTTTCATCTCCTCTTGGGTCTCACTAAATTTATCTGCCTTTTCTAGAAAATTCTTGAAAAACCTTGTAACCGTGGTTTGAACTCTATATCTGGTCATTTGCTTTCCTCCATTTCCTTCATTTGTGACATGTTTCTTTGTCCCCACATTTTGACTCCTTCCTTGTGTTGTGGCTTTTTGTGGTAGGTGTCCTATAGGGCCTAGTGGCTCAGCCTCCCCAGTTACCTAAGGTGGACACTCTTGGTGCACCCCTTTGTGGGCTGTGGGCACAGTCTTGTTGTAGTTAAGCCTTGATTGTTGTTGGTATCACTGGGAGGAATTGACCTCCAGGCCAATTGTCTGTGAGGATCATCTGTGTCTATGCTGAGAGAACTTCTCTGCTGGAGACACCCTTATGAAGCAAGACTTGCTTCAATGGGGCTTTGGTGCTCATTGAGTCTGCCTCCTGAGTGTGTCCCTTATGGATCTGAGGAGTTGTAATCTGGATGGTCCCACTCTGACCACTGGTACACTGGATCTTGGATATCCAAGGAGGTGCTAATTTAGCCTCTGCCTGAGGCCACCCAGCAGGAGTTATGGAAAGATCTGCAGATTCCTCTTCTTTCCTTGGGTTTTGGAGGTGCACAGATGAGGCCCAGCTGGGAAGCAGTGCAAGCTGCTGTGGGGCGTTGGGCCTTCTTTTGGATGTTCTGGGTCTCTCTGATTCATCTGTAGTTTGTCAGGTAAGTTTAGTTTTCAAAGGACCCAGCCATTCATATGCAAAAGCCTCTGTGTACAGTTTGGATGGGGTGAAGTCTCAGGGCAGAGCAAACAGCAATGGCTTCCCGTCAGCCCTGCCCTAAGAGGCACCCAGGCCTCAGTGTCCCTTGGTAATTGCTGAAGCACCTCTGAGAGAAAGTGGCCCTCGAGTTCCACCCTCTGCCAGATATCCAGTTTCTCCCTGAAGGAGTCTGTGTCTCAAGAGTCTTGTCCAGAACTGGAGTTCAGAGCAATAGGGACCTTGTGTCTCCCTCTGGATTGAAAAAGCCAGGCCATGTATTCAGTTGCCAGCCCTCTCGGCCCACATGCCTCCCTCTCAGTGTGTGTGCCTCCATACCTCTTCCTTCTCCACCTCCTCTGAATCTCAGTGTGCTTTTTCTCTTCCCTTCTAGTTGTAGAATTTCCACTCAGCCTACCTTCCCGTGGTTCTGGATGATGTCCATTTTGTCTTTTAGTTGTAGTTGTTTGTTGTGCAAGACAGCAGTTCAGGTGTCTACCTATGCTGCCATCTTGGTTTCCACACACAGTTAACTCCTTTTAATTTGTCCTCTGGTCTTGACCCATAAAGCAATTGCTATTGGAAATTTCCATAGGATGACCCAGGGGTATCTGAAGTTCAATGTGCCCTGGCTTCCTTCTCAGTACTCCATCTTAGTCATTAGCACTAGCATCTGCTAGTACACATGGGCCCAGGGAAAATCCCTGAGACTGCAAATCTACCTCCATAAACAGTGGAAAGGGAAAGACTGAAGAAAGAGGAAGGCCAAACCAGAGTTTATTAAGGGAAACTTGCAAGGTGTATCTGTGTGACTGCAAGGTGAAAGAAATTTCCTCTGTGTAGCTTGACAGGTGCCAAAGAATGACATAGAACAAGACAGGATAGATAGGGACACTGGTATGTGATCAACCTCAGATATGGGAAAATGTCTTACATGCTTGACCATGTCAAGACCACGGTCTATTCCAGGAACCAGCGTGTTATGGGACAAAGCGGAGAGGCACTGGTTTATGTCATAAGAAAAGTATCAATTCTGATCAGATAGTCTCTAAGGATGCTTATGGGAAGCAACCTCTTTCTGGCCTGGCTCTAGCTCACGGCAGCAGTCCCATCATGGAACAGTCTCACTGCTCACCCAGTTGTTGAGCTAAGAATCTGTGGGTTATCTTTGACTTCTTCTTTCTCACCCCTTTCCCCACTAAGTCTGATTGACCTACACCCTAAATGTCTCCCACGTCAATCACATCTCTCTGTCCTCACTGTCTCAACCCTGTCTTGTCCGATGCTGAGCCACAGATCAGTACTTAAAAGTGGAACAGTAACTGAACTTGCGGAACAAATGAGTGTCCACTACTCAGGGAAACAAACATTTAGAGATAAATAATGACTTCCCTCTCATCATATCAATTAGCCTCTTTCCGGATGCTAAAGAGTCCCCCAAGGGCTGTGGTGGGAAAGATGAGATACAGCAGGAGGGATTATGAAGACTATAATGTTTTACCTTTCTGTGGGGCTTGTGCTTCTCTCTGCATAGTAGGAAACAGAGCCATCCCTGGAGGTTATATTAACTTGAAGTGAATAAACTCTGAAAGCCAATTTTCAATTCCCCAGTGTATTGGCTATCTGGAATTTTCAGTGGACTTGATGGATCAGAGTAATGCAAAAAAGCGGGACCTCCAGCCCCGGGGTTTTATATCCCTATAAAACATGTTTTACAGTTTCTGCTCCATTTTATGCTGTTAGGCTAAACATTTGATATCATATGGCACCTTAAGCACATTGATTTATGGTAAGTCAGCAATTGCATCTGTAATAAAAAGTCCAAAGTATGGGTTTTAAAAGTAATCTACTGTATTTATTATTGACATAAACAGTTACCTGCACTCCATTTGACCATCATCTTAGATTTAACTCATGTATTAAAGATATTATGTTTCCCACTCAGCAAGGTCATCACCAAGGTGAAAACTGTATATGGTTGGAAATGAAAAAGATCAAATGTGTAATGATAAATATTTTTCAAATAAATGATATATAGGATTTCATCTTTCTACAGTCCCGATTAATAATCATGTTCTGTTTAGTTTATTTTTTACACTCACCTCCTTATCCCAGTTCCCAGCTCACCCAACCACTAATCTTTTCTTCATGTTTATAATTTTGCTATTTCAAGAATTATGTATGAGAGGACCAATTTCAAAGGAGACCATCTTTCTTTGAGAGCAACAACATTTGTTTTCCAACTCTTTTGAAGTTATCTGTTTTACAGAAAAATGATTATATCAGCACAAGCTATAAATTTAGGACGGAAAATTTAAAAAATTATGTATAAATGGAATCACACAATTTCTAACCCTTTGAGATTGGCTTTTCTTTTTTTTTCATGCAACATAATTCCCTTGAGGTCTGTGTAATCTTATGCAGATTATCTCATGCTTATTTTGCTATGTGGTTACAACTAGAGTGGCGTAATTCAATTAATTCAAAAACTGCTTCAGTAAAAACCAAAGTAAGAGAGTCTACAGTCAAAGTAATTTCAGGACAGGGGAATGTTATTTATACTTGAGTCCATGTGAATGAGTGAGAAATATTTATTTTTAGAGTGTTAGAGCAATTTTTGATAAAAATAAATCTAATTTATCTATAAGATGGTTGGCAGTATAATTTAAAAAGTACCCAATTTCTCTAATGCTAATTTAAGAGATGTTTATTTAAGCATTCAGAAAAAATACTAAAAGATTTGGAAAAAGATTTTTATTTTTTGTTGCATAATCTACATTTTAAAATACGTTAGCATTTATTGAGTTCATCCTGTGTGTACACAGTAAGCCCCAAAGTCATGAGAAAACACTATTTGCATGGACAAAGGCACAGATTCTTCTTGCCTTCCTTTGACTAGAAGGGGCGTTTCTTGCTATTATTCTTAAGATACCATGTGTGGTGTATTCTTTTCTTTTTTAAAATTTTTATCTTTATTGTTGAAAGTATTGTGGGCTTATTTTTATAAATAAATTAAAAGTCTAGGCTCTTTCTTTTCAAATGTCTCAACAAAGGACGGTCTGCAGCCTGCAGTTTGGGGTAAGTTTATTTCAGGAAGTATTAGTAGGCCATGTCATGGGGATCCCAAGACCACCCCCAGGTTCAATGACTCTCTAGAATGGGGTTGGGGAACCTTTTCTCTGCCAAGGGCCATTTGGATATTTGTAGCATCATTCATGAGCTATACAAAATTATCAACTTAAAAATGAGCCTGTGCCTGACCATGTGGCTCTGTGATTGTCAACCTATGAACCAGGAAGTCACAGCTTGATTCTCTGTCAGGGCACATGCCTGACTTGTGAACCAATCCCCAGTGTAATTTTCTCATCATTGATGTTTCTCTCTCTCCCTCTCTCTAAAATCAATAAAACTACCTTTTTAAAAAATTAGACTGCTATATTTGGTCAAACATTTAATTAAGTCACCTCTAATGACTTAGCAGGGGAAGATCAAATGATTTCGAGGGCCTTATACGGCCTGAGGGCCGGACATTCCCCACCCCTGCTCTCGAAGGGTTCACAGAACTCAGCATATAGTCGTAGTCATGGTTATAATTTATTAGAGAGAATACAAAGCAAAGGGATCCGGTGCACTAGGTGAAGTCTGTAGGAAACCAGGCACAAGCTTCTAAGAGTCGTCTTCCAATAGAGTCACACGGGACACTGCGTTCCCCAGCATCACACTGTGGCCATGCATGTGACATGTGCCAACCAAGGAGGCCCAGTAGGCAATCAGCGCCCATAGCTTTCCTTGGGGGCTGGTCACTGGGCACTCTTTATCTAGAAGATACACCAATCCCAGGCTCTAGAAGGAAACAGATGTTCAGTATAAACCACATCATTTGGCACAGTGAGCCACACTAGTCAGTTAATGGGTGGGAACCCTCCTGGAATCTAAGTTTCCCGATGCCAGGCCAGGGCCAATCTTGCAAGCTACTGTTTTCAAGGAAGCAGCATAGGCCTGCAATGTTAACTTTTTCTGCACATAGGCCCACTTAGTGCAACAGCTATCAATTTTATCTCTGTCTCTCTGACTATTACTATGTCTTAGAGCACAGGTAGATAAGAGACTACCCTGTTTCCCTGAAAGTAAGACATCCCTTGAAAATAAGACCTATTTCCAGTTTTGCCTCTTGCTGTAATATAAGGCATCCCCCAGAAAATAAGTCCTCCCTGATAATATAAGGCCCCCGAAGCTACCATAAGACGTCTGACTTCTGATTTAAAGAGACCTCGCACTGCCTGATCAGCTCTGGCTGCGCTTCGGCCCATCAGTGAGCTGGTTTGTGATGACAACTACTATCGTACCGTATACAGGTAATAAATTTCCTTTTTTTGTTCAACAATAAATGTGTGCCGTATTCTTCATGGAAAAATAAGACATCCCCTGAAAATAAGACCTAGTACATCTTTGGGAGCAAAAATTAATACAAGACACTGTGTTATTTTCAGGGAAACAGGGTAGTGTTATTTGTTAACTCTCAGCTAAATAATATGGCAGGTACAGCCCTGGCTGGATAGCTCATTGGTTGGATGTCATCCTTAGGCAACAGGGTTGCAGGTTCGATCCCCGGTTGGGGCCCCTGCAGGAGTCAGCCAGGAAGTGCACGGATAGGTGGAACAACAAAGCGATGTGTCATGGTTTTTTGTGTCTTTTGTTTTACCTCTTTACCAGCTCTGTCTAATTAGTAGGATCAACAGAGGCTCCCTTTCCTACAGAAGGGGTGCCTAGTCTGAGCCTCTGGTTTTCCCTTCAAGGCTTCTGACTCCTCCATCAGGCTTCACACGGAGGGACACACTCTGCATCTGGGTATTATGTGGGTCCACTGGGCTGATCCACCCCGCCCCCTCTTGGTAGAGTGCCTACATTCCCAGAACGCTCTGGCTTACCTACAGTGTGCTCATTCTACCTTTTCCTAGTAGATTCTGCCCTGACTGTGGCCAGCACTGCACACGGGCACATGTCTGGGCCCATGCGGCTGTTAGAGAGAGTGTGTGAACATCTGGGTTAGCTAACCAATGTAGGCTACTGAGAGGGGCCTTTGTTAAGCTTTGAGTATATTACCTTGGGCTTTCTTTCAAACAAATCAATCTCTTTCCTAATTCTTTGCTGGCTTGTGTTGGGTCTTCTCCCTATCCAATCCCTTTTCTGGATCTTCCAGTGTTTCGCCTCCCTTATCCAATCTGATCCTTTTTCCAGATTTTCCCAGGCTAGACTCTGCCCCTTTATGTCACCATTTTGGCTCTTACTGCACATGACTCAAAGTTTTGCCTCCTCATCTGGTTTCTACTGCATCTGTGCTTACCTCCCCCTGGGCCATCGTGGCTTCCACTGCAAATGTGTCTAACAAAGGAGATGAGATTCCTTTTATTATTTATTCCCTCCCCCTCATAGTCCAGAAATAGACTCGTTGTTCTCTCAGAAATTGGAAAGTTGGTCCTTCCTCCCTACATGGGGGATGGGAGGATATTATTACCTTTGTGAGGTTCAGCTCTCCTCTGGGTGTCTGAAGCTGTAATATCCAGACTTAAGCCTGATTAAGTATAACTTCCATACTCAATCAAACCCAGCTAGTCTAGCTCCCTCTCTTTGGTTAACTCATAGCTGCTCAGCCTAACAATATGTGATTTAACAAGCATAGTGGAAGGAAGAAGACACTCCTGGGAATTTTTTTTTTGTGTGTGTGTGAAGAGTGCACTTCAGAGTGAGGCAGGATAGCAGGAAGCTAGGAAAATTCCTTGACAAGTAGAATGGGGAAATTGAGACAGAGAACTGCACAACTGGCTGAGCAAAATTAACAGGCAGGCACAAAGCTCACCAGGGCAGAGGGCACCAATTGACCTTTTCTCCCTGGCATAACACCGGTCTTGTGGTTTTTGGACCTTCCCCTGACCTTTCCCCCTTAGAGATAACATCTAGGCCTCAACTGTATTTCAGCTCCAGGCCCAGAAAAGCAGCAAAGCCAGGTGGCTGACACCAGGACCAGCTGCAATGACTAATAACCCCTGGTGCTAACCGATCAGTAGAGACCACAACTCTGAAAGGACCCATTTGGAAAAGCTGATGAATATTCTATGGAGATCTTCCCTAAAGTCCTCACCTTCGGAAAACAGATAAAACCCCATAAGACAAAGGAGCCAGCACATTCTCTTTGGAGCACACCCACTGAGATCTCCTTTTCCAGTGAATTTTCTTCCTCCTAAACTCTAAGGGTCCTCACAAGAGTTGCAACCAGGGGAGCAATGGGCAGCGGCAGCTTCTCCTAGGCTGAATCCCTGAATCTGTCTCCAACGGCCCCTTTTCTCTGGCGCCCAGTGAGCCCACAGCAGCTCTGCTCAGGCTCACTTCTTTCTCCTAACGTCTCTAGAGAGTCAACACAGCCTCTCCTAGGCTCAACTCTTCTTGCTTCTTCTACCCTAGGGCCTTCCTGTTTTACTGTCCCAACTTTGATAATGCTCCCACAATTACCCGGACTTGTGTTGTGAAATCTTTCCTATACAAAGTCCAGAACCCACACACAACTGGCTGCCCTTGGGATGAGAACATAAGCAAGAACTCAAGACTGTCTGGCACTGGAACAGAGGCTGTCAGACCTAACAAGAACTGAGCCTGCAGGTGATGATGTGTGGCAGGATTTCCAAGGTGTAGAGAGGGATATTTGGAATGGAGACGTTTTTTTAGCGACACCTGCCTAAGAGTTGTGATGAGGAGAGATTAAACTGTTGATGTCAGAACTCAGTGTCTTCCATTTGTACTCAGTTTTATGGATCATGTTTATGCTCACTGAAAATTAAACTTATTCTAGAATGGGTACGTGTGTTCACCCCATTCTTTAGCACACTCTTTCTGACCCAGGAACATGTGTTAGCATGAGGGTTTAGCAGCTGTCTGGGGTCCGAGGCAGACTGTGCAGGCTCCAAAGGACTAAAGTTTATCATGAAACAGAAACTCTGAACACTGACCTTTGTTTTGGCCTTGATGAAGACAAGATTGGACCGTTTCCATGACGGGGTGGATGGAGATGGGACACTGGGAACGAAGGAAGGGCAGCCTTCTATTTCCATGTGAGTAAAAGTGGCCACACCACAGTCTCCTCTGTGTGATCTGTGAAATGCTTTACTCAAGATCCCACGGAAGGACATGATTTGCGCTGGCCACATGGGGAGTTTTTTCTCAAGTAAAACTAATCTTCTGTGGTCTTCATTAAGTCTCTTAGAACTGTGAAGTATCCTAATTTTGAGTATACTATAATTTTTTTTCTGCTGGGACTATTGATAAAATATCTATTAAAATTTCATCTACAGTGGTACCTCGAGATATGAGTTTAATTCGTTCCGTAACCTTGAGGCATGGGAAACTATGAGTCGCGATAAACAGGTGGGTCGTGTGCAGCCGGCTGATCCGCGCGATTACTCCTATCTCAAATGTTGCTCGTATTTCAAAGCAAAAATCGCTTGCTCGACGGCTTGTATCTCAAAAATCTCGTATGTTAGGGCACTCGTATCTCGAGGTACCACTGTATATGGAATTTAATGATTTTTTTCTTTTAAAAATAAGTTTTTATTGCTTTTCTTAGAGAGAGGAAGGGACAGAGAGATAAAAACATCAAAGATGAGAGAGAATCATAGATCAGCTGCTCTGTGCAACCTGAACATGTGCCCTAACCAGGAATTGAACCCTAACCTCCATATTCATGGGTTAATGCTCAGTAAGTGAGCCACACTGGCTGGGCCTTGGAGGGGATTTTAAAAGAGAATTATTTCCCTAAGTTATATGAACTGAGAGGGTTGTGCTGGAAACTATCTCTTAAAGTAGCACTGGAGTGACATCCACTGGCCAAACAGCCTTGGTGGCTCTGTGAGAGGCAGCTGACCTCTGATGAGTGACAGAGAAAGAAAATATTTGGATGCAGATACTCTACATAGTGGAATACATCTACCTAAAAAGCAAATGATATTTGCCGTTAGCATTTTATATCCACTATTACAGTTCTTCATGTTATTTTTGAAAAATCTATGACACCTAAGTCAAACCTGACTGGCAAAAACTCAAAAGCTTGACAATATATTCTCTGGGTGAGGTTGTGGGAAAACAGGCATTTTCCTGAAGAAAAATGTTACAACCTGTCTAAAGGGAAATTTTCAGTATCTGATAAAGCCATATATGTATGCATTTATCCTTTGACCTAGCAAAATAAAAATATAAATGCACAGGATTATTTATTACAACATGATTTATAATTGAAAAAATACTAAAAACATAATGTTTAATTTATATAGGAGAGTGGTTGAATAAACTATATTACATAGATACGACATAGTACTATGCAGAGATACAAAAAGAATGAGGAAGGTCTACATGAACTGATATAAAGTGCTTTTCAGACTATATTGTTAGTAGAGAGAAACAACTTTGAACAACTTTCAGTAATGTTGTTTTTGACCTGATTCTGGAGATAATTTAAATGTTCAGTACTAGAAATTTGTGGTGCATCAGGCATGATACCTGTCTCTGCCTTGCACTGGCCAGCCCTCTCAACATGCTTACTTTTGCAATCTATTTGGGGCAGATCAAATAGATAGAAAGATAATAGATAGATAGGAGATAGATAACAGAAGATAGATAACTCAAGCAGATAATAAAATGTGTGGCTGGCTGTAGGTGTATGATTTGAACCACACATTGACTCACCATGATGTGGTATTCACAGACAAATCACACTTCAGTAGATGGCACTAGGTGGACCAAAGTCTAGTAAGTTTTCACTCCAAGATTTTACTGGGGTCTGTTTGACATGGACATGTGTTGATTTAATCCCAGGGTGAGAGTAGAGAAGACCTTGTTACTTCCAAAGCTGTAAAATCTACCTGTCTTCTGTAGGGGATTGCTCATCTATCCCTTTCTATGATTGTTCTCCCATCAGATGGGCTATTTTTATTAATTTAGTTTATTTTTTTCCCCATTGTTTTCTCACTTTAAATTCCAGAGGTAGCTTTGTTATAAGTACTATCATTCTGTTGTGGTGCTTATTTTATAGATTTATTTCTTTTGTTAAGCTCTGTATTTCTTAATATTTTCCTTAAAAGAAATCCACCTGTGCTACAGAAAGTGGGCATGAGATGCTGAGCATGTCTTGGCCAAAGCCGTGAATGAGCACAGGTTGGAGGCAAAAAATAGCAGGTGAAGGATTAGCTAAGGAACAGATATGCATGACCCATGGACACGGACAATAGTGTGTGAAAGCCAAGAGAGCAAATGGCAGGGATGGGTGGAGGTGTCAAAGTGGGGATAAGGGGAATATCTGCAATTATGTCAACATTAAAATTTTTATTTTATTTATTTATTGACTTTTAGAGAGAGGGAGAGAGAAAAAGAAACATCCATTTGTGGTTCCACTTACTTATGCATTCATTGGTTGCCTCTCAGATGTGCCCTGACCTGGGATTGAACCCACAACCTTGGTGTGTAGGGCCAATGCTTTAACCAACTAAACTACTCAGCCAGGGCAAAAATTTTTAATAAAGATAAAACACACACACACAAAAACACCCTTTTCTGCCTGAGATGTTTCTTCTACGCCATCTGCTGTCCAAGCTGAACATCGTGCCAGCTGGCAGAGGAAACATTTTAAAATGTTCATAGACTAGATAGAAAGGGTGACCTTGCAGCTGAGACAGTAAGTGCATAACCTACTGGGAGTGCCCATATACTTTCCATGCTATTCCTCCAACAACTGAATATTAAAAAATATTTTCTCACCCTCTGTCTTTCTCTTCTTCAATATGTAATTCATAAATATGTGCACAATTTTCATTGCTCAATATTTGTATATGTGCATATATTTTTTCTTCTACCAAACTGGAGAGTTCCTTTAAATTTTTCCAACCAGAAAATATACTGTTGCCTGTTCTCTCCTGACCCTCTTCATCTGTTATGAGGAAGGAAAAATATGGTTAGTTTTTTTTTTTATAATTTGTCTATAAAACAGACTTTTATAATCATGATAGATAAATAGGTAACTAGGAAGGCATATGGATGATTATGTAGCTGGACACATACAGAAAGAGAAAAATAGATATTGATTAAAAGGTGAATGCATACATTCATATTTTTTCATATGAGGACATTAACATGGTTAAAAATCCCATAATAGATGTGGCATCCCAATAGAGTATGCAGCTCACAAATATGATTTTTACTGATGGGAAATTTAAGGTGTATAAATGTGCAAAGAGTCCAAATCATATAATAGCCTTTCTTATTAAAAAAATACATCTATTTCAGGCAACATTTTTATTGTTTAAAGTATGACATATATTAGTACATATATCTCCTTTTTGCCCCCATTGATCTTACCCCAGCCTCCTGTCAAATGCCCTCATCCTCCCCTCCCCCAGTGTCTTGTGTCCATTGGTGTGCTTATATGCATGCACACAAGTCCTTTGGTTGATCTATTTTCCTCTCTCCCCAACACTCCCCAGACTTCCTGCTGTAATTTGACAGTCTGCTGGGTGCTTTACTGACTGTGTATCTATTTTTTTATTCATCAGGTTATAATGTTCTTTATTTTCCATAAATCGAGTGAGATCATGTGGTATTTTTCTTTCATTGACTGGCTTATTTCACGTAACATGATGCTCTCCAGGTCCATCCATGCTGCTGCAAATGGTAAGAATTCCTTCTTTTTTATAGCAGCATAGTATTCCATTGTGTAGATGTACCACAGTTTTCTAACCCACTCATCTGCTGATGGGCATATAGGCTGTTTCCAAATCTTAGCTATGATGAATTGTGATGCTTTGAACATAGGGGTGCATGTATCCTTTCTTTTTTTTAAATTAAATCTTTATTATTCAGATTATTACATTTGTTTCTCTTTTTTCCCCTCCATAGCTCCCCTCCACCCAGCTCCCACCCCTCCCTCTACTCTTACCTCCCTCCCATTGACCTCATCCATAGGTGTATGATTTTTGTCCAGTCTCTCCCTGTACACCCCCCCCCTTCCCCCCTGAGAATTATCAGTTCACTCCCTTTCTGTGCTCCTGATTCTATTATATTCACTAGTTTATTCTGTTGATCAAATTTTTAATTCACTTAATTTTTAGATGCACTTGTTGATAGATATGTATTTGTTGTTCATAATTTTTTGGTTTTTACCTTTTTCTTCTTCCTCTTCTAAAAGAGTACCTTTCAGCATTTCATATAATACTGGTTTGGAGTTGATGAACTCCTTTAGCTTTTTCTTCTCTGTGAAGATCTTTATCTGCCCTTCAATTCTGAATGATAGCTTTGCTGGATAGAGTATTCTTGGTTGTAGGTTCTTGCTATTCATTATGTTGAATATTTCTTGCCATTCGCATCTGGCCTGCATCGTTTCTTTTGAGAAATCAGCTGACAGGCGTATGGGTGCTCCCTTGTAGGTAATGAACTGTTTTTCTCTTGCTGCTTTTAATATTCTCTCTTTGTCTTTTGCTCTTGGTATTTTAATTATGATGTGTCTTGGTGTAGTCCTCTTTAGATTCCTTTTATATGGGGTTTTGTGTGCTTCCTGGACTTGTAAGTCTATTTCTTTCACCAGGTGGGGGAAGTTTTCAGTCATTATTTCTTTAAGTAGGTTTTCAGTATCTTGCTCTCCCTCTTCTTCTGGCACCCCCACAATTCTGATGTTAGTATGCTTGAAGCTGTTCCAGAATCTCCTTACATTATCTTCACATTTTTGGATTTTTTTTTCTTTTTGCTTTTCCAGTTGAGTGTTTTCTAATTCTTTATATTTCAAATCTTTGACTTGATTCTTGCCTTTCTCTAGTCTGCTGTTAGGTTTCTGTATAATATTTTTTATTTCAGTTACTGATGTTTAATTTCTAGTTGGTCCTTTTTCAGCTCCTCTTGGGTCTCACTAAATTTATCTATATTTTCTAGGAAATTCTTGAAATACTTATAAATATGGTTTTGAACTCTATATCTAGTACTTTGTTTTCCTCCATTTCTTTTGTTTGTGATCTGTTCCTTTGTCTTCATATTTTCTCTGCTTCCCTGAGTTGGTAGAGTAGCCTTGTGTGCTAGGTGTTCTATATAGCCCAGCACTTCACTTCCCCAATTACCTGAGGTGGACACTCTTGGTGCACCCCTTTGTGGGCTGTGTGCACAGCCTTGTTGTAGTTCAGTCTTGATTGTTGTTGGTATCAATGGGGGAATTGACCTCCAAACCAATTGGTTGTGAGGATCAGCTATATCTACGCTGGGAGAACTTCTGTGTTGGAGTCAGCCTTATGATACAAGACTTGCAAAAATGAAAAAGCTTCTATGCTCAACTTGGATGGGATAGAGTCTCAAGGCTGAGCAGACAGCCTTGGTTTCCCGTCAGCCCTGCCCTATGTGGCTCCTGAGTCTCAGTGTTCCTTGGTAATTGCTGCAGCCCTCTTTCTGTGCACTAGCTCTTACACTTCCAGACCTCTGCCCCTCACGGCTCTCCTGAGTTTCCATGTGCTTCTGGGACCCATATGAGTCTGCGTCCCCAGGTTCTTGCCCTAAACTGGTGTTCAGTACAGTTGGAAGTGGAGTTCAGCAGTGTTGGGAGGCTCCCTCCTCCTCCCACTAGAGAAAGGCAGCGTCATAATAATCAGTCAGCCCTCTCTGTGTACACCTGCATGTGCGTGCCTCCAGACGTCTGTCCCTCACAACTCCCCTGAGTCTCTGTGCACTCCTCGCTTTTTCCAACAGTCCAGACTCTCCCCATATGAGTCTCACCAGGAACTGGGGCTCAGTGCATTCAGGAGTTCCTGTCTCCCTCTCGCTAGAGGAAGCCAGCCAGGCCATCTGCTGCCCATCCTTTCCACACACGTGTCTCCACACCTCAGCTTCTTGTAGCTCCTCTGAGTCTCTGTGAGCCCCCCCCCCTTTCCTTCTAGTTGTAGAATTTCCACTCAGCCAGCTTTCCTGTGGTTCTGGATGATGACTGTTCTGTCTTTTAGTTGTTTTGAAATTGTTGTTTAGGTGTTCACCTATGCTACTATCTTAGTTTTCCTGCTGGAAGCTTTTTGGTGACTTCTTCAATTTCTTCCATAGTTATTGGCCTATTGCAATGTTTAGATTCTTCCTGATTGAGTTTTGGAAGGTTATATTTTTCTAGGAATATGTTCATTTCCTCCAGGTTGTCCAGTTTGTTGAAACAGAGTTGTTCATAATATATTTTTTTTAACAATCCTTTGTATTTTGGAGGGGTCTGTTGTTATTTCTCCTCTTTCGTTTCTGATTTTGTTTATTTGGATCTTCTCTCTTTGCTTCTTAGTGAGCCTGGCTCGAGGTCCATCAATCTTGTTTATCCTTTCAAAGAACCAGCTCTTGGTTTTATTGATCTTTTGAATTGTTTCTTTGGTCTCTACGTTGTTTATCTCCGCTCTGATCTTTACTATTTCCCTCCTTCTGCTTACACTGGGCTTTTCTTGTTGCTCTTTTATAGCTCTTTGAGTTGTAGGGTTAGGTAATTTATTACCATTGTTTCTTATGTTTTGCAGTAGGCTTGTAGAGCTATGAACTTCCCTCTTGAGACTGCTTTTGCTGTGTCCCATAGATTTTGGATTGTTGTGTTTTCACTGTCATTTATTGCCATGATGTTTTTTATTTCTTTGATCTCTCTGGTAACCCAGACATTGTTTAATAGCATGCTGTTTAGTCTCCAATTGATTGATTTCTTTGGATTGTTTTGATTGTAGTTGATTTCCAGTTCTATGCCACTGTGATCTGAGAAGATGCCTTTTATGATTTCTATCTTCTTGAATTTGAAGAGACTTTGCCTTTGACCCAACATATGGTCTATCTTTGAAAATGACCCATGTGAACTTGAGAAGAATGTATATTCTGTGGCTTTGGGGTGAAATATTCTGAAGATGTCAATTAATTCCATCTGGTCTAGTGAGTCATTTAGGGTTGATGTTTTTTTTTTGTTTGTTTGTTTGTTGATTTTTTGTTGAGAGGATTTGTCCAATGGTGATAGTGGGGTATTAAAGTCTCCTACTATGATTGTATTGCTGTCAATCTCTTCCTTGATATCCTCCAGGAGGTTTTATTTTTATGTATTTAAGTGCTCCTGTATTGGGTTTGTATATGTTTACCAGAGTTATTTCTTCTTGTTGGATTGCTCCCTTTAGTATTATGAAGTGGCTTTCCTTATCTCTTGTTATGTCCTTCACTTTGAGATCTAATTTGTCAGATATAAGTCACATATAAGTATTGCTACCCCAGCCTTTTTTTTTTTCATTTCCACTTGCCTGAAAAACCTTTTTCCATTCCTTCACCCTCAGTTTGTCTTTTTTTCTGAGGTGGGTTTCTTGTTGACAGCAGATATATGGGTTGTGTTTTCTTATCCAATCCATTACCCTATGTCTTTTGATTGGAGCATTTAATTCATTTACATTTAAAGTTATTATTATTATTATTATTTTTAACATATTTTATTGATTTCTAACAGAGAGTAAGGGAGAGAGATAGAGAGTTAGAAATATTGATGAGAGAGAGACATTGATCAGCTGCCTCCTGCATTCCCCCTACTGGTGATGTGCCTACAACCAAGATACATGCCCTTGACAGGAATCGAACCTGAGACCTTTCAGTCTGCAGGCTGATGCTCTGTCCACTAAGCCAAACCGGTTTTGGCTAAAGTTATTATTTATATGTACTTATTTGTTGCCATTTTTGGTCTTTACACCTGTGTTCCTTCTTCTCTTCGTATTTCTTTTACAGCAGAGCCTTTAGCATTTCTTTCATTGCTGGTTTGGTGGTAATAATTCCCTTAGTCCTTTTTTTTATCTGTGAAGCTCCTGATTTCACCTTCAATTTTGATTGATAGCCTTGCTGGGTGCAGTATTCTTGGATTCAGACTCTTTCTTTGCATTACTTTGTATATTTCCATTACCTTCTGGCGTAATGAGTTTTTGTTGAGAAATCAGCCGCTAGTCTGATCAGGATTCCTTTGTAGGTAACTTTCTGTCTCTCTCTGGCCGTTTTTAAGATTCTTACTTTGTCATTGGTGTTTGCCAATTTAATTATAATGTGCCTTGGCATTGGTCTTTTGGGGTTCATTTTGCTTGGGACTCTGTGAGCTTGGATTTGTGAGAGTTTTTTCTTCCCTATATTAAGGAGGTTTTCTGTCATTATGTTTTCAAATAGGTTTTCTATTCCTTGCTCAGTCTCTTCTCCTTCTGGAACCCTTATTATGTGGATATTGTTTTGTTTCGTGTTGTCCCAAATTTCCCTTAGGCTCTCCTCCTAGTTTTTAATTTTTTTTTCTAAAAGTTGCTCTACTTAGGTATTTTTTCCTAACTTGTCTTCTAGCTCACTTATGTGGTCCTCTGCTTCTTCTAGTCTACTCTTGATGATTTATATTGAGTTCTTTATAGCAACGATGTCATTTTTTATTTATTCTTGGTTCTTCTTCATTTCCTCTTGGTTCGTACACATATTGTCAAATTTATCTTCCATTCTTTTCAGCCACCTTAATCATTTCTCTGAATTCTTTCTCTGAAAGATTGCTTGCCTCCATTTCATTTGCCTGCTTTTCTTTCATATGTGGGCTATTTCTTTTTCTTCCCATGGTCTCTCTTCTCTGGGTTTCTGGTTATGTAGTTCTCTCCCTTCTGCATTGATTTAAAGGCACAGAAATAGCCAAAAACCATTTTCAGCTCAGTGGATAGAGCCTCAGCCTATGGACCGAAAGGTCCTAGGTTTGACTCCGGTCAAGGGCATGTACCTTGGTTGCAGGCACATCCCCCATAGGGGCATGCCGAAGGTGGCTGATCAATGTCTCTCTTTCATCGATGTTCCTAACTTTTTATCCCTCTCCATTCTTCTCTGTAAAAAGTCAGTAAAATATATTTAAAAAAATATAGGCACAAAATACAACAAAACCAGGTATAATGCAGAAGGCACTGAACAGAAATATATTCATGATATTAATAACTCAAATAAAGGTGTTCACCAAAGAAAGGCAAATTAGAGGATAGGAGAGAAAGAAGAAGAGGAAAAAAAGAAAGGAGTGCAGAAATGAAATTGGGAAAAGGAAAAAAATAAGAGAGAACAGAGAGAGAATAAGAAAGAGGAGGGGAACAAACTATATATATGGGGAGAAAACTCCAATAGAACAACCACTAATCCCAACAAATACCAGCAACAAGTACCTATTTCAGGTAACTTTTAAAATTAAGCTTTATGAGACATTGTTTCAGCTTTAGAGCAATCTATGGTTTTTTACAAATGAGTGAATTTTATATTCTAGGCAAAGGAAGTAGGTGTTTGGAATGGACTTCCTTGCAAACATATTGCTCAGAGAAATGTTAATAAATGAATAGGTCATTTATTTGAGTCCCAGAGCTGAGAGATGAAGAAAATGCTTTCTCTATACTGAGAACAATCAAAGGCAAGGAACCAGGTTTAACGATACAGTTTCGCACCTATGACACAGATTCTCAGGTCATGGGTGCTAATATAAAAATAAAAAAAGATAAAGGAGGCAACTAAAGAATGATTAGTAAATATTATCTAAGATTCCCCAAACTTTTGAGTGTATGTCTTCCCATTATCTGGGCCACTGATTTTTCTTATTCAATTCTAAAAATATACTACTACACTAAAGCATATCTTTTTCTTTAGAAATTATTTGTCCCTCATTCAAATAAGAACATACAAAATTTCATTCCTGTGATTATATGAACTTGACCAGAAACTATAAAATAATTTTCATGAGTTGATATATGGGAAAACCAGACTTAAACTCGAGTCCCATAACTCAGATCATTCTAGTTATTTTACCAGACATTCAAAGCTTCCCTTTGTACAGCTTCCACAGAGGGTTGGATGAAGCTGATATGTCCATTGATGTGGTTTTGTGGCCCTTTCTAAACCTTTGCATGTGATGTTGCCTCCACCTGAAATATTCTCATTCCTTTCCCATCCCTCTTCCTTCCCTTCAGTCTTCTCCATTCTTTGAGATCAAGCTCGCCTATCATTGCTTTTGGGCTCCAGGCAGAGTCAGACACGCCTCCCTCTTGTCCCACTTAGAAACTCACACTGCTGTGGGGAGAGGTTGAGGTGGAAGCAGACCAGGGAGGGAAATAAGGCATTGAAGAACGCTGTGAGATTTCCAGCTTAGCTTCTACATAGCATGGCAATAGGAGAATTTTTGGACCCACACAGCCCTCAGGAGGAGTGGTAAGAAGTAAAGGCACAATAAGGCTGAGTCTAGAACTTAGATTTTTGAGAAAACTCTACCCTCTTTTCTGTTTGTGGGGCTAACTTTGCTCCAGAGGCTGAGGCCATGCCCACACCAATGAAACTGACTGGTCAATCCAGTGGCCGTGTGTCCCAGATAATCAAGTCTATCCCTATACCCTGAGTCATTCTCACTTTTTCATCACTCAGTATTACAAAACAAGTGCAATTTGCTTTACTAATAATAGGTCAGTGCAGTTAGAATGAGCAAGTTCATTGTGTAGGCGGGAATGCATGTTTCCATGACAGTAAGCTTTCCTTGTTACACCAGTTGCTGCTGCAACTCTCTCCTAACTTGAGGGACTCATCTATTCACTTACGCATTTTTCAAGCTGGGCCTTGTACTAGGTATTTGAGATACAAAGACTCACAAGGCTTTCAGGATGTCAAAGTTTGTGGACATAATTTCAGACTCATAGAAAAGTTGTAAGACTAGTACAAATAATTCCCATATATCTTGTATCTGATGTAGTAATGTTTACACTTTAACAAATTTATTTTCTTTCTCATATATATATATTTGTGCCTACACACACATATACATACACACTTTCATGAACCATTTGAGAGTAAGTTGTAGGTATGTTGTCCTTTGACTTGTAAATATCCTAATGTGTATTTTTTCATAATCACAGTATAATCATTAAAACCAGGAAATTAATATTGATAGAGTAAAATGATCTAGTCCAGTGATTGCCAACTAGTGGTCCTTGGACCACTGGTTGTCTGTGAGGTCCGAAAGATTGGCAACTGCTGATCTAGTCATAGACCTTATTCAGATTTTGTCAACTATTCTAATAATGTCTTTTATAACTAAAGAAATCCTGATCCATGCATTGGGTTCAGTTGTCATGTCTCTTCATCTCCCTTAACCAGTTCCTTATGGCATTGACTTTTTTTTGACAAATGTCCCTTTTTTTGTAGAACATCCCTTATTTTGGGTTTGTCTGATGTTTTCCTAATGATGACATTTAGTTATACACAAAGTGCTGTGTTTGTGTCAAGAGGCACATTATGTTAGTTTGTCTCAACACTAGGCCTTGGGGCTCATGAACATTTAGATTTGAAGTAGAAGAAGAGTAGTTGACAAATGAGGCAGCAAATGAGACACCCAGTAAACTAGGAGGAAAACAAGACAAACGTAACGTCAAGGGGCCAAGAAAGAGGAAGCTGGCAATGGCATCAACTGATGCTGAGAAATTGAGTAAGATGAGGACAGAGAAGTGAGCACTGTAAGTGGAAAGATGGAGTTGTTAGTCATCTTTGCAAGAGGTTTCACTAGAGTTGGGGCGCCTCCTGTGGAGATGAAGAGAGAATGGGAGGTGGAAAGTGCAGATATCACGTATAGACATCTCAAAGGCAACACTCACAAACTGATCTATCTCTTGACACACCCCCACTCTCTTCCTATATTCTGATCTCTGTTGGGGCCCAAGCTAGGAATCTGGGAGACATTCTCAAATCCTTCTTTTCCTTCAGACCTCATATGCTATTATTTATAAAGTCATCTGCATTTCACCCCCTAGGTACTTATCCTGTCTTCTCTGCTTCATGCCTGTTTCCCCGGTACAGGCCCTTGCTACCTACAATCTTTGCAATACTTAATAATCCTCATGGTTATTCAACTTCTAGCCTTGTCACCCTCGAAATTCTGTTGGCAAAACCTGGCGACAGTCAGAAAAAGGGGAAGGGGTCAGGTTGTGTTGCCAGATTGAATTTTTAAACACACAAATCTTTCATTCTTGCTGCTCTGCTCAAAATCCTTATATGGCTCCTCATGGAGCAGGTTTAGTGTTTTCTACTCTTAAGTTCCTTCGCTCTCATTCCCAGATCAATACACACACACAGTTCTGTTTTCTGTTGGCATCTTTATTACCCCTCCTAACCGTCTCCCCCCAAAGCCCCCTCAAACAGACACCATTTCTTGGCTCATTCCTACTAATCCTACCTTAGGCATCCATTTCAAGGGCTTCAGCGCTCCCAGCCTCTCTGCTGTCACGTTCCTCCAAGCTGATTAAACTGGTCACCTGCTCTCCCTTTCCCAGATGTTATCTCCCGGCATTTTAACAGAACGTAGTGCCTATTTCTGTCGTCATTCTCATGACATGCATCCATGCAGCATGCTGCTTTCTAAGTATCAGTTTCTGTCGACCTCTCCGTGAACTGAACCGTGAACTCTGAGGTCTGAGACTAACGGACGGTACTAAATCGAGTCTGTGAGTATTAAGAGTCTGTGAGTGTTGGCCAAAACCGGTTTGGCTCAGTGGATAGAGCATCGGTCTGAGGACTGAAAGGTCCCAGGTTGGATTGAAGAGTTAAAAATTCTCAAAGTTAAGAATAGAGTGGAAATTTCCAGAGTGCTGTAACCTAGGTGCAGGTTGTTAGTGTAACCCAGGTGCAGGTTGTTAGTGTGTGTGGTGGACAGCCTGTAGCCAAATTGTGGAAGGAGACAAGGCCCAGATGTCTCAAGAGATTAACCCCGAGATAACCAATAACCGCTAGCCGCATCTTGTTATCGTAATACTATAAAAATACCCTGTAACTTAGTTCAGGGCTCTCAGCCTCTGCTCTGCTTTCAGAGTATGTTGTGAGCCCCAGCATGCTGGTGAATAAACCCTTTGCTGTTTGCATGAGAACGTCTCTTGGAGCCTTCCTTTGAGTGGCGAGCATTTCGACCCTAACATGATTCCGGTCGGGGGCATGTACCTTGGTTGCGGGCACATTCCTAGTGGGGGGGCGTGCAGGAGGCAGCTGATCGGTGTCTCATGGATGTTTCTAACTCTCTATTCCCTCTCCCTTCCTCTCTGTACAGAATCAATAAAATATATTAAAAAAAAAAAAAAGTCTGTGAGTGTTAAGGGCTGCGCAGAGCCATGCTGCCGGAGAGTGGCGGCGCGTGTAAAACACTTGCTATCGTTTTACACCTGCGCGTGTCCGTAGCGCAGGTCGGATGGGCAGGAGCCGGCGCTGAGCTGGATGGATGGATGGACGGGAGGCACCGTCTCCGGGGCAGAGCCCGGTCTGCAGGGGGTGCATTTGTAAGCAGGTCAGGAAACGTCAGGGTGCACCCCCAAGGGACCGCAGCCCCACAGAGATAGGTTGTCCAGCGAGAACGCACCCAGGTCCCACCTCCCCGGCTTCCCCGCCAGCCCCGCCCACCGCGCGATCACGTGGACGCGGCCCTGCGTGACTCCCGCGGCGTCACGTGAGCGGCCGCGGTCACGTGCCACCCGTCTCGCCTGGGCTGCGGTCCGGGCGACCCTGGGAGGGAGGCGCCGGGCTTGCGGCCGCGCTGGCTTCTCGGCCTCCCGCGGGCGCCATGGAGGAGGAGGAGGAGGAGGAAGCGCGGGCGCTCCTGGCCGCCGGCCCCGACGCCGCCGCCCGAGATGCCCCCGCCGGGCCCGGGGCGCTGCCCGCGCTCTGCGACCCCCGGCGCCTGGCGCACCGGCTCCTGGTGCTGCTGCTCATGTGCTTCCTGGGCTTCGGTGAGCGGCCGGGGCGGCGGGGCGGGCGGGGCGGACCGTCAGGAAAACCGCGCCTGGCCCCCCTCGGAGCCCTGAGGTCCGCTCACACCGGGGCCCCCTCTGGCTCAGCTCCTGGGCCTCCTCCCTCCGTTCCCCTGCGCGTCCCCATTGAAATCCGGGGCGACCCGTGGCGGGGTCGGCGGGCCGCGCCGGGCGGGCTCTGTCCCTCTCTGACTCCTCGGCTGCTCGCATCTCGCTCCCCGGAGCCGCCGGCCGGGAGGGATCTCCAGACCCAGCTTCCTCCCCCGGCGCCCGGGTCAGAAAGTTTGAGCCGCGTCCCCTCCCTCCGCTCTGCCTCTGCGCAGCGAGAAGACTTTTTTTTTTTTTTTTAAGCCAGCATTTTCTTTGGGGGTGACACACCTTCCTCCCCGCTTTGGGAAACGGGGGTGGCCTGCAGGTAGCTCCAGCGCGTAGCTGCGCCCTTGCTCTCCGCCCCGCCGCGCGGAGCAGCCGTGCAGGATTGGACTTGTGGTCGGTTTCCCGTAGGAAATCCGAGGGCAATTTCTTGAGATGATTTTTGAAACGCCTTCCGGTGCCCCAGCAGCTGACTTTTGCAGCAGGCTTTCAGCGTCTGTGTGAGCTTGGCATGGAAGGCAGAGTGTGTGTCAGGGCGCGCCCAGGAGCCGGTGCAGTCCACAGGTTTTGGAGTGCATTGTGGTGGGTGACTTGCTGCTGCTCCTGGGAGACATAAGCGGGCATGGGGGATACTTGGGGCTTTGTTTTGGCCAGGCTTTTTGAGTCCCCCGCCCCCCATCCTTTTTTTTTTTAAAAATTGATTTGTCGTTCCACCTACCCACACATCCATTGGTTGCTTCTGGCATAGGCCCTGGCCAGAGACCCAACCCGCAACCTTGTGAGCGACCTGAAACATTTTTTTTGGAAAGAGATGCCCATCCATTAAGATGCCCATCCATTAACTTTAAATCAGTGGTTCTCAACCTTTCTAATGCCGCGACCCTTTAATACAGTTCCTCATGTGGTGGTGACCCCCAACCATAAATTATTTTCGTTGCTACTTCAAAACTGTAATTTTGCAACTGTTATGAATCGTATCTGTGTTTTCCAATGGTCTTAGGCGACCCCCAAAGGGGTCGCGACCTACAGGTTGAGAACCGCTGCTTTAAATCATGACACTGGTACCCCTTACAATAGCAGTTAAAGCAGGAACTACACAGTGCTGGTTTAGGAACAAAAAGGACCAACACAAAACACTTAAAATGATCTCTTTTTTGAAGTAGACAGGTGACTTTTGGTAAATTATGGCTACTTGCCTGGGTTTCAAAAGCCAGATTCATACCCTTCTAAATGATATTTTTTTCCCCCTTCTTGAGTCTGTGCTTTCTAATATGTACTTTTAGAGAGAGTGGGAAAGTGGAGGCAGGATTATCTTGAAGACTACTGTAAATCTGTCGGTTATAGTACTTTAGGAATAAAGCTCAGTGAATGAATGTCCAACCTCTCTCCGCTTCTCTCTTATCCGTCAACAGACATTTTTATGTCTTTAATCCTTTAGACCTCTCTTTTATTCCTCTTCACTCCTGCCACTGTGTTTGCTAAGTTATTATATTTGGAGCATGCTGCTTATAGAATTAGAGCTCTTGTTTAAATATTAGAGCAGGTAAACTCCATTCCTCTGCTCTCAAGATAAATGGTGATTTCAGGTAGCGTTACTAGTTCCTGTTGACAGCGAAATTTTTAGTGTGTGTTTGCATAACTTTAAAGAAGGAAAATGTAATGCTTCATGAAGATGTCAAGAAAGTAATAGATATATGAAGAAGCATCATGATAGTAAAATGGAAGGACAGTTAGTTGTTGATTAACTTCATGGTTCAGGTTCCCAGTATTTGCTGTATATCAGTGGTTCCTAACGTGGAGCACACCTCCCACAGGGGGGCAATTCGAGATGAGTTACTAACAGTGAATATTTTGCATTTCTCATGGTTCTAGGGGCCTCACATACAGTATATAGATATAGATATATTGCGACATTTTTATGCATTTCAGTTCTCTTATATGTTTTGAAACTATTTGCTATTTTTTCATATCACTTCATATTATTGTGAGTGTTTTTTTTTTTTTTTTAACAATTTTTTAGTGATTTCTTCCCCAGTACTTCAATGGTCCTTTTGTTCTTTTATTTTTCTCTTTCACGGATGCTTTCTTTGGAAGCTTGTTTAGACCAAGTCAATGGCCTTTTAGGGCTTCCTCCACATGAATAGGAGTTCACTTTTTGAATAATGAAAATTCTATGTTATGGGAGGAAAAGGAACATCAGGATTTTAGAGATGCTTAGTTGGGGCATGGCCACAAAAAGGTTGGGAACCTGAACCATGAAGTTAATCAACAACTAACTCAACTAACTGCCCTTCCATTTTATTTTCATGATGCTTCATATATCTATTACTTTCTTGACATCTTCATGAAGCACTGCATTTTCCTTAAAGTTATGCAAACACACACTAAAAATTGTAAGTACTGTATATGCTGGCTAATCATTTGTAAGTGATTTGACATGTGTTATCTGGATTATCTGGCTACAGCTAGAAAATAATGATGGACAGGGAAAAGGTTCAAAATAGTTTCTATAGTGTCAGTCCTCGGATCCCAAGTATAAACATTTAAAAATCACCATCTGAGTAGTAATTGCAAGTTGAAACTCTTCCTTTTTACTTAGAAAATATTTGTTCTTTCTTTTTTCTAGGCAGCTATTTTTGCTATGATAATCCCGCTGCCCTTCAGACTCAGGTTAAACGGGTAAGCTGATTTTTCACCTTTGTTTGCTGTAGGGAAGGTGTATTTGTTGAGGCTTCATTAGCTCTCAGGTGGCCTGGTCTGCAGTAATCTCCAGTGAGTCCATTTTAAAATCTGTAGTCACCAAGGAGTGTTTGTGAGTTGGAATGAGTGGCCACAAAATTTGTTTATAGCACTCATTTGTGACTTGCTCTTGTTTTACACTCAGATAAATAATTATGTGCGATTTCCTCAGTATTACCGAAAGTTTTAGGAGACTTTGTTTGCCTTTTGTGCTCCCTCTGAGTAATCACCTGACTGACAAATGATTTGGTAGTATGTTTTGTTGTTATTTTGTTTTTAAAACATGGATACTGATTGCAGAGGATTGTCCGTGTTGGTTTTGTAAAAATGAATTTCATAGTTCCAATTTATTATGCATTTTGATAGTTTCTTTTTTTTTGTTTTTGGATAGGGAGAAATACATAGATTGACTCTTCACATTCTAGAATGAAAGGGAAAGAAGGTACGAGTTAGTAGGGGGAGGCTAAGATTATTTTTTCCATGTGGCGGGGAGCCCCAGTGCAGGTAGTATAGGGCAATGAGAAGATATATGGGCAGATGCAGACAGAGGTGATATCCACAGTGGCAGATCTGAAATGGCATGCGGACCCAAGAAAGTCCCAGATGTGACTTTTTTTCTGAGCAGAGGCCATAGCTACCATGAAAAACCAAAGAAATTAAGTGATTACATATGGTTAAGAAATTCCTGCCCTACACAGAAAAAAAAAGTTTTAATTTTAATTGTTTTTTTTTTTTTTTTCATATAGGATATGCAGGTGAATACCACGAAATTCATGCTGCTGTATGCCTGGTATTCTTGGCCCAATGTAGTTTTGTGTTTCCTGGGTGGCTTTTTGATAGACCGAGTGTTTGGAATACGGTAAGCTTGAAAAAAATATTTCACTTGTGGCTCAAATCTGATTATTAGGAAAACACAGAACTAAATTAAATCTCTAGAAAGAACTGGAAAAGATTCTGTATTGCCATGATAATCTGCATTATTATTTATTTGAAGACATTTTTACATCTCTAGAATTGATTTTTGAAACTAGGTTGGTATGTCAGTTAAGGTTGGGACTCGTGAAATAAGGTAGCTCAGATATGCCCCTATTTGGGGTCAGGCAGGCCATAGTCCGAATCCCATTACTGCCACTTGCGCAACTTCCAACTCTTCTGAGCTGTTCCTGGCTTTCTGAGCTCCAGTTTCCTTACTGGTAGGACATGGATAATAATTCCTGCCTTGCAAGGTAGTTATGAGGCTTGAGATGGATGTACAGTAACCAGCACATATGTAGGACTTACCTCTCCCTGTTGAGGCTTTCTGCTTTTCTTAGGGTTGAACTTTGTGACCACTTGTATTAGATAGAAGGAATCACACTAAAAGCTTTGTTACTTTTCATTTTTATGATTGTAGGTGTGTTGTTAGTGGAGGCTTTAAGAGAGGTGTAGACTGGAAATATTTTCAGGAGATAGAGGGCAAAATGATGAAGGGTCTCCCAACCATATCTGGTGGAAAAGAATTGAAGAAACTGAGTGTTTAGATGTGGGGACTAACTTTAAAACATTTTGAAGAGTTAGGGTATAAAGGAAGAATTACATTTATTTTGCTTGATCTAAAGGGATAGAATTAGCTGGAAACTGGGAGGACAGATTCCACTTTGTATGTTATAGACCTTGCTCACTTAGGTTGACAGCATAGGATGGACCATGAGTTGCCTTGGGGCCATAGTGGGTTTTCCAGTGCTGAGTGCACTGTGGCCATTTCACCAGGTGGAGAGAGGGCTTGAGTTTTGGAAGGACATTTACTCCTGTGCTCCTTAAAGACTCTTTTAACACAGGCATTTTATTACTCTGGGGAAACATTAATCAGATGTTCCCAGTGTAGAATCTTTGAGCAAACAGATTTGTAACTGTATTAACATGGTTGATATTTGTCCTTTTAAAAAGAGAGGGATCAAAGAAAACATGATTGAAAGATGTGGTGACTGATATATTCTTAACTCATATTCTCTCCCAACAGATGGGGCACCATTATTTTTAGCTGCTTTGTTTGCATTGGACAGGTAAGGAAGGCGAAAACATTCATTGTGTGAGTGATAGTGATGTGAATTTTTTTCTAATTCCAGCAACAAGGCCTTTAATGAATGTGTAACTGAATTAAGCGAAGCCCACAATTGCCTGTACAGTAGAAGGCATAATTCATTTTAAGGTTTTTGAGACAGATGAACATTAATGTTTTCATTTCACAGATTTACTAACAGGGAATACTAAATTTATGGTAGAAGTTGTGATTCATCATAAGTTATTTATTTCTCTTGAATACCTTGAATTAACTTGAATTCATTGATTCTATGTTATATTCTATATTATAGGTTATTTTTGCTTTGGGTGGAATATTTAATGCTTTCTGGCTGATGGAATTTGGAAGGTTTGTGTTTGGGTAAGTTATGCATAATTTCATTTGTCCTAATATATTGTTTTATTGGTCAGCTATCAGTTTATTAAGAATATGAAAAAATATATTATTGTCTTTTATGGAGAATTACTTCAAGTCCTTGAAATGTAGCCACATATACACAAGACTGTTTATTAGTTGTCTTAATTTTACTTCAAAGTAAGTAACAATTTTGAGTGACCATAGTTAATTTAACTGTGGGTTTGAATATTAAATAATTCTCCAGAAATGATGTTTTTCCTAGGTTTTGCTGTTCTGATATATTGAAGACTATGATTAAAACCTCATTTGTAGTATGATAGTGTAGACCATCAGTTTCTAGGTTGGTGATTCATGGACAGTTTGCTGTTTCTTAGTGGGTAAGCACAGGTCCTTTTGAACCTGTTGAAAAGGCTTGAATGAGCGAAATACCAATAGCCTTCCTGAATTTCAGTGTTCAGTAAGCCCATTCTGAGCCCAGCCTTGGGCTTCCTAACCCAGATGAAATAACTTACTTAGTTTTTAACTTAAAAGCACAATTCATTTAATATTTTCATTTGTATCAAGGAAATGAATGTAGACATGTGACATACTCCAAAAACTGTTCTAAGGGAGAGAAAAGGAAACAAAATGTATATAAAAATGGAAAGGGATTCATATGGAACTGTAGTCAGAAGTGGCTTTACGGACAAAGTGGGCCTTAATATCAGTGTAGGGTTTGGATAAGCAGAAGAGAGGGGAACTGTTTTTGAACTAGGACTGAGTGGTGAAGAAGGTTCAGAGTTAGGATATGGAAGAGGAGCTGAAGGCCTAGGCGTGGGGCTGGTCAATGTGTAGAACTTACGGAAGGAAAGTAGGAGAATGTTGAATATGGAAAGTGTGTACCTGAAAAGTGAATTTTTGTGTTTTCACAAAGCATGGCTCACTCTTCACATGAATATTTAAAAAAAATATTTTTTCCCTTTAGAGAGGAAGGAAAAGAGAGGGAGATAGAAACATTAATGATGAAAGAAAATTATCGATCAGCTGCCTTTGCACACTCCTCTCTGGGAATCAAGCCCACAATCCAGGCATGTGCCCTTAACCGGAATCAAACCCGGGACTCTTCTGTTTGCAGGCCGGTGCTCTATCCACTGAGCCAAACCAGCCAGGGCTTCACATGAACATTTTTGTCGCATAGATGGTGACGTGGTAACCCAGAGTCCTTTTCTTGCCTGTTGTGGTTATTATCGCAGCATATCCCATTCCCCAAAGCTTCGCAGTGGGCTCTGTGGGTCAGGATTTGGACGGTGCAGCATGGACAGCTTGTCTGGGTACTGCTGTCTGGAGCCGCAGCTGGGAAGCTGGGTGGAAGCTCTGGGCTGGAGTCTTTGGAGAGCTAGTTGGTTCACTTGGCTGGCGCCTGGCTGGGACCACCTGCAGTGCTGGCGTGTGGCCTCTCCGTGGAGCCTGGCGTGGCTCCCTCACAGCATGGTGAACTCAGGGTAGTCGGACTTGTTACGAGGTGGCACAGGACTCCAAGTGCAAGGATTTGATGAAAAAGCAGATTCATCTTCTATGACCCAGTCTTGAGGGAGGGTCACACAGCATTACCTTTACCATAGTCTGTGGTGGATTCTGGGAGGAGGCAGCAACCACCATCTATAACTTTTACCGTCTTCTTATGGACAGCTAGAGCCATGTCAGAGCTTTAAACCTGCCGCTGCTGACTGGGGTCTTTCTTCAAAAACTTGAGTTTTTTTCCTTTCCCCACTTTTAGGATCGGTGGGGAGTCGTTAGCAGTTGCCCAGAACACATACGCTGTGAGTTGGTTTAAAGGCAAAGAACTGAACCTGGTGTTTGGACTTCAACTTAGCATGGCTAGGATTGTAAGTATGACAAACCTAATGGAGCCAAATAGGCAGCACAGGATTGAAGATCACAGGGATGTCTTGTGTATGACAGATTAGGTATTGATTTGTTAATATATTTCTCTAGAACACAGTATAACATGTACTTTAATGAAGGCATTTCTAACCTTATTTCCCTTAGAAACAGTCTCACATGGCTAAATGAACATTCATTCATTCAGAGAATCTGAGCATTGTAATGGATCTTAATAGGTTTCGTTGTCTAATGTCTTACCCATTTGGGCATCCCTGCTATGCAAGTCCTCACATCCCGTCATCTCCTGACTCTGCTTTCCTGTTTTCAGTGGTCGAAGCTCACTGTGTGATGGGGCAGCCCATCGACTTCAGTTAACTTTATGAAGTTCAAGTTCACATAGAGATGACTCTGCATGCACAAGTGGCTTTTCCTGATTGCTCCAAACTTGCCTCTGCAGTTAATGTCTACCTCCTGGCTGTGCACCAGCATTTGCTTACAAAGACAGCTCTTGAGTTCTTGGTCAGACAGACGTATTTCCTGTGCTTGGCTGTTCCTTATGCCCGAATGCTGTTGCCCCAGATGTCCTCACAGCTAATTCCCTTCAGGCTTTTACTCCACATTCTCACTGAGGCCTCTGCCTCTTTATATTTCTCTTCCCTGTTTTGTATGCTCCCCCTCACCCCCCCGCTTTTTTTCCCCAAGCATTTTTAAGCACTATTTAATATACTACATAGTTCACCTCTTCTATCCATCCTACTAAAATGAAAGCTTTATGAGACACTAAACATTTTTTTGTTGTTGTTCTGTTCCTTATTGTTTTTCTGATACCTAGGACAGTGACTGACATATAATTAGGGCTCAGTAATTGCTACATGAATGAATAAATGAATGAGGATGTTATCTATAACTTTTACCATCTTCTTATGGACAGTCAGAAAACCAATGCTTTTTCACATGTCAGTTCCCGGAAGAGCTGTGCTTTTTCTGAGCTAAGGTTTATTTTGTCATTGGTTCCCTGTGAATTTTGTAACTTGAGTTTCATTTTTTGTTTCGGCTACTAGGAAGTTACAAATGTACTGTACTATTTTGAATCCTAGCATTTTCTATAAATTGGCATTTTTTTGGTGTGTGTGTAATAATCTCATCAGTGGTTTTATTTTAGTTTGTTAGTTTTTTCCTTGCTAATGTTTTTAAAAAAATTACCTCTGTTTAATCTTAGTCCTATATATCCTCTAAACCGCCTCACATCCTAGTTTTTGAACAAGGCAGGGCGATATATATATGAGATAGGTTGATTCCCCCCCCCCCCTCTCTTTTAGGGAAGTACAGTAAACATGAACCTCATGGGATGGCTGTATTCCAAGGTTGAAGCTTCGTTTGGTTCTACTGGTCACACAACCCTTGGAGTCACACTTATGATTGGTTAGTGAATCCTGATGTCCCACGTTCTGTCTCTGCTGAACACGTCATAGGCAGTATCATGGAAGAGAGGAAGACCACGTTGGTTATAATTTTGCCTGCACAACTCATGAGTTCTTTGACCTAATTAGACATAATGAGGCATTCATGCTTTTGTTTTCATTTCTACTTTCTTAAAAAAAAGGAGGATCTTTTCCTATTCTTGTCTTCTTAAGGATTGAACTCATGATTAACTGAGAGCGTGTATGTGAAAACTCTGAAGCCACCAGGAATTTAGAAAGGGAGAGCTTAGATTTTGTAGAGATGTTACAATGTGGTGGGAAATCCGTAAGTTGGGGGTCAGGAGCCTGGGTTATGGTCCTGCCTCTGACAGGTCAGTCACCCTGGACAAGGAAGTTAACCTCTGTCTCAGTTTTCCTTTCTGAAAGATTGCGGGTATTGGGCCAAAACTGTACAGGTTCCTCCTGGCCCTACGTTCTCTTAGCTGAGGCTCCACGGTGCTGGTGGCTGGGCGGGTCACTGAGAAGCGAGGAAGGCCCTCTGGATTCACCACGGTGCTGCTTTTCTGAGCAATGAGTTTGTCTACCTGAGCCCATGGTGTGAAGAGGGCTGCTTACAGAGCCCTAGAGTAACCTGTGAGATGGGGTGAATGTCGTGTGACATCTCTCATTTCTTAGAATTCCTTGATACAGCCTGGTAAAAAGAGGACAAGGGAGTGGTAATCCTAAACAGGAGACTCGTACCTAGAGACTCCTCCTCCTTCGATGTCTCAAATCCTTTGCCTTACTTAAACTCTCTTTCTTACTCTCAAATGCTCTTTAGTATTTCTTTAGTTCCCTCTATGATGGGGAGTTTGAGAATGTTAAGGAATTTTAGAGCTAGAAAAGGCCTGTGCCATTATGAATCAGTCTCTTATTTTACAGATGGGGACAGTTAAGCCCAGTGAGGTTAAGTTCTGTGCTTAAGATCATTCAGCTTGTTAGTGGCAGAAACAGAACTGATGTCTACTGTCTGTCACTTAAGCAGTTTTTCAATTGGACCATATTATGACTGCCAGTTAAAGATGCATTTATTTTACTAAACTTTTTTGTTTTTGTTTTTAATCCTCACCTGAGGATATGTTTATTGATTTGAGAGAAAGAGAAGATGGGGCGGGGTGGTGGAGGATGAGGGGAGAGATAGAGAAAGAGAGAAAGAGAAAGAGAAACATCGATCAGTTGCTTTCCATATGTAGAACCTGAAACCTAGGAATGTGCCCTGACCGGAA
>PVJN01021221.1:0-34943 GCA_004026805.1 Lasiurus borealis | reverse complement strand
GGTACGACCGAGAGCGCCAGGAGCCGGAGAGGCAGGAAGGACGCCCCTGAGAGCCGCAGAAGGTGGTCCACCAAGTCCACGATGCTAATGTGATGCTGTTCTGAGGTGCTGGGCTGAGCCTGCAGAGGGAAGAAGAGGACAGTGCTCCCAGGAGGGAGTGGAATGTTCCAGAGGCGCTGCAGGCCTGTGCCCTGGGGGGCAGTGTAATTCCACTGAGATGCCTGGTGAACATGAGCTGTTGATCCATTAACTGCGCTAGGGGTCAGCTGGTTGAGCTTCCGGGCGGTGTGTCCTATTCACTGCATTTCGTGACACGTCTGTACCGTCCTTAGGAAACATTTAAACAGCAAAATCACCATCAAAAAGCACAAAAGCTGTGAAAACCTTGGCCCTAAATGAGCTGTAAGAGATCCTGTCCACAGCAGAGGTGAAAGTGCCGAGTTTGCAAGCACAAACTTGGGGGCCTTCCGGTCTCGGTGGGACGTACCGCTCTGAACATGTCCTCAGATAACTACGGAAGGGCCACAAGTGCTGACTTTGAGGTTACAAATAACCTTAACAAGCAGGCAGTTGCAAATACAGAAACAACCACGCCTGTTCTTTGAGTTGGGAGCCCTGGGGGGGCGGGGTAAAGCTCTTCTGACTGTGAGGCTAGAGGAGCAGAGCTTGGCCCACCCCTCCAGGGCCTTCGGGGAGCCCTGCGCCCAGTGTCGGCTGGGGATCCACAGGTGCAGGAGGCCAGGAGCTGCCACTGCCCAGGGCCAGTTGTCCTCTATCGGGGAGCATCCCCTCCAGGCCCGCCCTCGGCCCAGGAGGGCCTGGCAGATGGAGGGCTGACCCTCCCTGGATTGCTGTGGTCCTTTCCAGGTGTGTTCACTTGTGGGAGCCGGTGCCCTAAAGAGTGCTTACTCCGCTCCTCTGTCCCTCCAGGAACATCCTCAGCCTCATCAATGAGTTTGACTTCCCAGACCAGAGCATCTCCAGGGACGAGTACGCTGCTGTCCTCACACACCTGAATGCCACCCAGCCTGAGAGGTTGGCCGGGCTGCACCTGGAGTCCTGCCGTCTGCAAGACTTTCTGGATAAGGTACTGAGGGCCTGGCCTTGCTGCTGACGGTTGGCCAGGAGAGGGCGTCACTGGCTGTGGAGGAGTGGGCCGCTGCACACAGGGCCCACTGACCCGCTGACCCTTGGGACTCGTGCAGCAGGCTGAGATGGGCAGGTCCTCAGGGCAATGGTCTGATGGTGCCTGAGCTCAGCGGCCGGGCCCCATGCACAGGCTGGCTGCAAGCTGTTGAAAGAAGGAGGTGTCTTTCATTTAGGGGTGCCCCTGTGTTGTTGTCCCGACACAGCCCCGATGGAGCAGGCCCAGCACCTCCCCCGAGGCCAGGAGGGTGTCGGGGCACATGTCTCACAGCGCAGGCCATGTTGGTGTGTGTGTCCGAGCATGAGGAGTGTCACTGAATGTGTCAAGCACGGCTGTGTGTGTCTTGCAGAGTGCCTCAGGCACAGGCCTGGCCTTCATCGTCTTCACGGAGGCCATCCTACACATGCCGGGAGCACCGGCGTGGGCCGTGCTCTTCTTCGCGATGCTGTTCACCTTGGGGCTGTCATCCATGTTCGGGAACATAGAGGGTGTCATCACGCCACTCCTGGATATGGGGATCCTGCCAAGAGGAGTCCCCAAGGAGGCCCTGACCGGTGAGTGTCCTCGCTGTTCGCCTGCCTCTGGTTTCACTCCTTCCCTCTGTCCAGACACCCTCCTCCAGGAGGGCTCAAGGCCCAGGCTAGTCTCCATGGAGGGCAGGGTCAGCCTTGCCACCTCTCAGGGCTGGTCCCAGGGGCCCTGTACTGACTCCCAAAGGCTTTCATGAGGAGCGGAGGGTCAGCAGGGCTGGGAGCATAGATTCCCCTCTCACACGGCCCTCTGAGGCCAGCATCCTCCTGCCCTCTGGGCACAGTTCAGGAATCGGCGGGGACAAGCAGACAGGGAGAAGGTGGGAGGGCAGGGAGGGCAGCAGCAGGGCGACTTGCGAGGCAGGAGTGTGCGTGCTTGCAGGGACGGTCTGCCTGTTCTGCTTCCTCGTGGCAACCTGCTTCTCGCTGCAGTCCGGGAACTACTGGCTCGAGGTTTTCGACAAATACGCTGCTTCCCTGAACCTGATCATCTTCGCCTTCTTCGAGGTGATCGGCGTCGTCTATGTCTACGGGTTGGAACGGTGAGTTCCACTTCTTTTGGCGTTGGCTGGGGCTGGGGCCTGCCTCTCTGTCCCCAGCATCCCTCCTATACCATGTCTAGGCATCGTGGCTGCTAGTCTCAAGGAAGCTCCAGGGATGAGACAGAATCATCTGAGGCCCTTCCCAAGGGTGACTCCCAGATTTCCACAGAAGCCCCCACAGGACCCACCCATCTGGCTGTGCCAGCCTCCCGGAGACAAGCAACAAAATGACTAGTGTCCAGCGACATGAGGGAGACTCCTCGAGTACAAGGATAAGAGACACTAGGGCACAGGAGGTCCAGCTGCCCTCCTGGAGGCCTCCGAGAAGGCTGAGCACCTGTCCTGCCCATCTCCACCTGGCTCAGGCCTGCTGCACACTTGTCACTCACACCTTCACTCACACCTGCCACCCCTGACCACAGCCTTACCCGAGTGGTCCTAGAAGTTGTGCTCTCTGTCCTTGGTCCCAAGCATACTGGAAATCACAAATCCAGGGCCTTCCCCCTGCTCTGTGGGCACAGGGGCCTGCCTTGGTAATGTGGGATGAACAGTGATCCCTGGACTTCAGCCAGCTGTGGGATCTCAGGCAACACCTGGAGTGGAGCTGGACTGGAGGAAGCAAGCAGAGGGAGGGCCTCGGGGGGTCCTGCCCTTCCATTGGCTCCTAGATGCAGCTGCTTTACCTTCCTGGTCAATGCTATCCAGGTCCCTTTTGCACCCTGGGCGCTGAGGACACCGGGTCAGGCACCTGCTTCCTTCTCATCCAGCAGCTGAGCCTGCCAGGGGTGGAACCCACAGTTCCTGCCCAGAGGCACCTCACCCAGGGGCCAGGCTGGGGCTGGGCTGGGCTGACCTCCTCCTTGCTGACTGGCACAGGCAAGGAGCCCCTCAAGAAGCCCCTGCCCAGTCCCCTTCCTCGGCCAGACTGACCTGCTCGCTCGGGACATTTTCACTTATCGGCAAGAGTTGAATCCTCATCAGGATCTGAGAGGGCTGCCCATTTGGTGGCTGCTCAGGAAAGCATGGGGGCCACGGACAGCGTGGAGTGGGGGACAGCCCCACAGACCACATCTTGGTGACCCTGGATGCTGCTGCTGGCTGAGCATGTGGGCCTGCAGACATGGGGTCCAGTGAGGAAACCTAAGCTCGATGTCTCTGGCAGGTTCTGTGACGACATTGAATGGATGACCGGGAGGCGGCCTGGCCTCTACTGGCGAGTGACCTGGAAGGTCATCAGCCCCCTGCTGCTGCTGACCATCTTCGTGGCTTATATTATCTTCCTGCTCTGGACAACACTGAGCTACAAAGCCTGGGACCCCCAATACGTAGGTCGTTCGTATGGGGACCCGGGGACCCAGGGACCCTGGGATCTGCCTCAGGCCTGGCCCAGGTGACATTCATGGTGGACAAGTGTACCCTCAGTGACCCTGTGGGCTGCCTTTGCTATGTCATCCAAGGTCAGGTGACCCTTAGAGTGCCCTGGAGCATCAGAGGTGACACCGGCAGTCCGGACAACCTCAGTCAGTAGCAGGAGGACAAGCAGTTTCCAAACTCTGGTGACATCACAGGCCCCTCCCTGAAGTCCTGCACACAGAAGTGTAGACTCCAGCTGCCTCCCCACATGCTGCAGGGACAAGCTCTCACACTGCCCACTCCTAGTCTGAGATGAAAGAAGGTGCATGTAGCACGCGTCACTGAACTGCCACCAAGCCTTGTCTGAGGGCTGAGCCACATGGCCCGGCTGACCTGCCACCTCTGTCTAGCCGCTCTGAACCTCACTGTGCCCCTTGTGGGGAGCATGGAAGTAATTGCGTCCAAATTCCCCTTTGGAAAGGGGAGCTTCCCAAGACACCAGGGGCAGGAGAAGGAGAAATAGAATTCTTGTGAATATTATCCTATTAGATTTATGCAGTAGTTCCTTGTAAAGAAGGACCTGAGGTTGGTGTGTTGTCTCGTTCCCCAACAGAGGACACAGAGGGGGTCACGGGGCTTAATGATGCCCCGTGGGTCAGGCCGAGGCAACCTCGAGACTGTGGGTTCCCTCGGGGTGGACAGGGTGACTCTTTTCAGAACACAGCCCTTTAGGTTCCCGGCCTGTCTCTCAGAGCCCAGCCCCCGCAGGAGGCTCGGCCCATGTCCTGTCCTAACCCTTCAGCCCCCTGTGCCCTCACTGCTCAGGGAGCAGCCCCTGGCCCTGTGCCTTTTCCATTCATCCGCCGGGAACGAACCCACCTGCTGCTTCATTTCAGGAAGAGATGGGGTGAAGCTGCTCACACACCACATTCACTTGGCTGAGGGTCAGCCTTGCTCTGTCCAGGTCGTGGATCGGGGCGGGGGGGATGCTCACCCTGTGGCCTCCTGTCTCTGCAGAAGCAGTTCCCCTCACGGCAGGAGAAGTCCTACCCGGGCTGGGTGCAGGTCATCTGCGGGCTCCTGTCCTTCTTGCCCGCACTGTTGGTCCCGGGAGTGGCGATGGCCCAGCTGCCCATCTGGCGCAGACGGAAGCAGAAGAATGTGCAGCAGAACATGCGCCTGAAGCTGCAGGACAGCAAGCTCTCCGACAGCGAGGTCCACTGAGGGCGGGAGGACCCGGCCTGTACGCCCTCTCTCACAGATCACCCGACCCCATTATACTCACCAACCCCCAAACCTGTGGTTGTTACTTCCAGACACTCTCACGCCTCCAACCCTCTCAGCACACAGCCCAGCTTAGACATCACCGTCCATGCTGTTCGCCATATGGGAGAAAGCCCGGCATCTGGTGCCTGGGGCCCTGCGGTCTGGGGTCCTGCACAGCACTGTCTGAGTGGCCATAGGATGCACCTGGCAAAATGGCAGGGAGGCCCTACTGCCAAGCAGGCCAGAGGAGGGGGTCTCTGAGGAAGCCACATCCATACCCTTTGCACTTGCCCTGCGCAACACGAGTTGTGAGAATTTCAGGGCCGATCTCCAAGGCTGCCTGCAGCAGCCCCTGCACCTAGCACACTCAGGTCCTGGGGACGGTCTGCCATGGCCACACAGGTGAAGGGAACTATGCAGGCAGCAGGACACGGGTTTGTCTCAGGTGAGGTGGGCAGCCTGATATGGAGAATTGTTTCAAGGAACCCATGGCCTCCCCAGGATCCAAGGACGGACCCTCCTTGAGGGAGGAGTGAGCCCTGCCACTGCTCCTGAGGTTTTATCAGAAACACTGCCTTTGGTCCTTTTTAAAACTTTCTCAAAGACTTAAATGTGTGTCAAGAAAGTACGGAAAGGCCGATGATCGTTCAGGTTCTCACTGTCTCCAGCAGAAATATCACTCCCAGCTGCTCCCCTCGCTTCGTCATCCCTCTGTGCCAGTGCCAGTGCTGGTGGCGCCAGGCACCAAGCCCTCCTGCAGCTGACAGTCAGGACCTGCCTCTTCTAGAGCCTCAGCACAGTGCCTCTTCCCCAACTCCTCACCTGCCCGCCCTTCCTCCGTCCCTCCCTCTTTCCTCTCCACCAGTATGGAGCCAGGGGTCAGGTCTAAGGAGCTGAGCCCTGACACACAGGCTTGTTTCTGACCTGCCACCCTGAGACCATCGTGCCCTTGGCCAGATGCTGCTGGGAACAGCCCCCATGAAGACCCCGCATATGGCTAAGTGCCCTTTTAAACCAATTCCCAGTTGGGATGACACTGTCCATGGTGCTGAAAACCCCCAGACAGCATGTTTTATGGCAGGTTATAGACAGCCCAGGCCAGGCAGGCTGTTGGGAGCCATCTGTGCCCACAGCCAGCCCAGATCCGGCAAACAGAACATGCACAATTGCTGCCCAAGAGCAGCTGAGTGTGGAAATGGTCTGAATTCAAAGTGTGTGGTAAGCCCCACAGTTGGGTGAGTCCTGACCTTTGCCCCCATGCTGTGACCCTGATGCCTTCCTCTGTCGAAAAGCCAGCAATGGCCAGTCTTTCTCCTGTGGCACCTGACACACTGTATCTCAGCTTTTTAGTGACAGTGGTTCTCCTAGATAATTCAGAAGCACCTCCCATTTCAGTCAGCTGATTCGTTACCTAATATTCCGTGCAGGTTTCGGGATTAGGGTGTGGGCCACATTGGGGTCATTATTCTGCCCCTCACAGCGCCAGGGTGTTCTAAGCCCACCAGGTTTGGGACCAGTTTGCTTTGTAGTGTCCTTCACAGCCAGGCGCGCACACAGGCAAGGGAGGGGCAGGGGCAGGGGACTGGGGGACTAACCACTGAGCACTTTGGGGTCCTGGAGCATCATCTGCTTTCACTCTTGCATCCTGGTTACTCCTTTTCACAGCTTCACTCCACTTGCTCCACACACATCTGTGAGACAGACTCCTGTTTACGCGGTTTAGTTCTAGAGAAGACCGGCAATCCTCCTTTAAAAACTTTTAATAACATTTTACCCTGAGTTTGACAGACTGCACAGTGGTTTTAAAAAAAGAGATAAGCCAAAACCGGTTTGGCTAAGTGGATAGAGCATCAGTGTGTGGACTGAAAGGTCCCAGGTTCGATTCCAGTCAAGGGTATGTAGTACTTTGGTTGCGAGCACATCCCCAATAGGGGACGTGCAAGAGGCAGCTGATCAATGTCTCTCATTGATGTTTCTAACTCTATCCCTCCCTCTCTGTAAAAAAGTCAATTAAATATATTTTAAAAAAAGAGAAATAAATCAGAAATTCTCAGTGAGTGAAGCCTGACCATAGTGTGTGCCCTTCTCAAGGGCTTACCACTTGAGTAAAGATGCATGTGGCCGAGTAAAGCTGTCCCAGGATGTATTTCTTTTTTTTTTTTAATATATTTTATTGATTTTTCTCAGAGAGGAAGGGAGAGAAATAGAAAGTCAGAAACATCGATGAGAGAGAGACATCGATCAGCCGCCTCCTGCACACCGCACACTGGAGATCTGCCCACAAGCAAGGTACATGCCCCTGAACGGAATCGAACCTGGGACCTTCCAGTCCGCAGGCCGACGCTCTATCCACTGAGCCAAACCGGTCTTGGCCCAGGATGTATTTCTTAAATAACAAGATTCTACAGCTTCTAGAAGATGGATAACAAAGCCATAGCGGACCTCCTGGGCCCAGTCTGCTATGGAAATGCCTGAAATGCGCAGGGTGCTGTGAGCCCAGGTTAGCCAGTGAGGGTCAGCTCTGGTGCCTGTTTCATCCCCAACTTGAACTATAAACCTGAGGGGATAGCACCCCCAACTATGTGTGGTTCAAGCACCAAGGAACCCAGAGCTCAGGTTGAAATCTGCTGTCTCAGGTGCCTGCGGGGCCTGGTTGGGCCCTGTCCTACCTGCCCGGAGTGTCGTCCACCCTGGGCTGAGGGTCAGTCCTCCTGTGTTTGCGATAGCGAGGGCACTGCAGGCTGGCGCCCAGGGTGGGGCTCAGCCTCTCACTGCTCATTTCTCCTGGGCATTTACAATGCACGTGGTGGACTTGGGTCAGCCATAAACGCATAGCCCAGTTACTTGAACGCTCGCTGCAGTAGCAGTAAACAAGGCAATATCCATAAACTTAGACAGCAGCATGCACGCAACCCCTCCCACGCACACTCAATGGCACCTGTCACGTTTTGTGGCCCCATTAAGGACATCCGGAAGAAAGCCTCCAACTTGCTCACCACTCCACCCCAGCGCCAACTCCCCAGGTGGGGACTTTCCGATGACACCTCCTTTGATCTGCCACCCCTTTCTGTTGTTCTTTGTGCAATCCTTCCAGCTGTCTGTCCAAGACCCTGCATAGCCCATAGGTGCACAGTGTGCCGCCCACAGAGGTCCAGACAGAGCATGGTGTGGGTCTCCCACTCAAGGGGTCATTTCCACAAGGATGAGGGTCTACCTCCAGCTCCTTTTCCTGATGTCACTCCAAGGCGAGCTCTCACCGGGGCTCCTCACAGGGACCAGAGGGCAGGGTGGACCCAGAGGTGGGGATCAGATCAGGGATGTGGGGGCATGGAGGCTCTGGTGAGGCTATGAGGATGGCCCCTCCTCCCCATCACCAAGGCCCCAGACTGCCCACTCCCATGCAAGCTCCTCCAGGATGCCAGTCACTTCTCCCAGGTGGCCTCACCCATGCCCCCACAACCTCACCCTCCACACTCCTCCAACTCCTGACCATGGACCAAGCAAGCTTGTCTGCTCTCCCAGCCACTGCATAGAAGAGCCCCAAGACCAGCCCCCAAATCTCCCGGTGCCCCCAGTAGTGGTTCTGTGTGGGGTCCTCACCCCACCAGCCAGCAATATCAGGTCCCACCTCAGACCTGAACTATAAACTTGGGAGACAGGACCCTAAGTATGTGTGGTTCCAGCACCAAAACCCAGAGCTCATGTTGAAATCTGCTCCCAGGTCACCTCCAAGCTGAACCAGTGTAGTCAGCTGTCGGCAGGGGAGGGTGCTGGGCCTTCCCGCCACCAGCATGCTGCACCTGCCCTATAGGAGTGCCCTTCCCATCTACCCACCTCCTCCCTCCCTCCCACCACATCTCCACCCCAGGAGGAACCTCCAGGCCCCACCACACAACAGGCCCATGTACATCAACTCGATGCTCGTGTTTATATAAATAGTACTATGTGGTACATGTTTTAATACAAGCCTGAGAGAAATATTTTAAAACTAAGAAAATACACAAAGGCTCTTCTTTCACACCTCACCCCATCCCTGGGGTGGAGGCAGGAGGTAGTGCAGGAGGGGCAACAGGCTGTGTGCTGAGTGGGGCCAGCAGAAGACTCGGGAAGTGTAAGTGGCAAGCGGGTGGGGGCGTTGTATGCTTGGCTCCAGGAGACCTGGGCGGGGCATGGGACACAGGTCAGAAGCGTGGGTGTGGACAGTGGGGAATGGGCTCAAACAGCTGACTGGGCCCTTTGCTTCTGGGCAAGTTCATCGAGACATGGACTTTGGATGCAGCTGGGGGGTCAACTGGGTGGGGAATTCTGCTCCAGCGGGTGTGGACGGCTTGAGTCACAGCCGATCAGCAGGAAGGAGGCCACACACACCCACCACACGTGGGATTATCACTGCAGACCAGGGTGACCCCCCAACAAGGAGGGTGACAAAGGTCCCTGATGCTTCCCTTCCAGATGCCAATGCCCCAACCAGGCTCTCGTACCTGCCTCCTCCTGGCAGCGGGCAGCTGAAGGACAAACCTGTCACTAGAAAGCGGCAGTAGGGGGTGGGGGGTGGCTGGGGGCTGGGTGGGCTCTGCTTCCTCGATGACTTGGGGGCTGAGCCCCTCCAGGGAGAAGCCCAAGCCAGCAGCACAGGTCTTGGGGTCTCGGGGCACAGGGGCCAGACCCTCTGGGTGGAACCAGCTGGGAATGAGCTCGAGGGCCTGTGAGAAGCTGACTGGACCTCAGTCCAAGATGGTCCTGAAGTCTGTGGTCAGGGCTGGGTCAGCTGCGGCCTCCAGGATGGCAAGCGTCGCCCTCGGGAGCTGCCGGCTCAGCTGGGCTTGGGCTGCAAGATGACTGAGATCAGACCTCTTCCCAGAGGGAACCAGGGAATGTTCACCTCAGCCTCCTGGACCCAATGAGGGGCAGAGAGACGGCTGAGTCCTGAGCGCCTACTGTGTGCAGGTCAGGCTCCAGGTGCATGGCCGAGGAACAGACAGGGACCAGTAAGAATGTCAGAGCATGGAAGAGGGGGGCTGCAGCCAGGACACAGGCCAGGGGTGGAAGGAAGGGCACTCAGAGCAGCGGGGCTGGAGGAGAGAGGGAGGGAGACGCAATTCCCGTGGGAAATGTAGGCCTTGGAGGGGAGGGTTGGAGGTGGAGCGACTGATTGGGCATGCCAGCCTCGCCAGGTGAGGGCACCAGGACCCTGATCCACCTTACCCTATCAGCTGGGGGCTCCTGTTCCCACCATTCCTGTTACTCAGACACAGAGGAGCAGACAGAGGGGCAGGCAAGGGGTGCCTTAAGCTTACCAGTCTGGAGTGCTCTCAGGAGACACCTGTAGGTGGCGCTGTGGCGAGACAGCTTCAGCAGGAAGGCGTGAAAGCACAGCCACCTTGCGGCTTCAGAAGGAAATGGACCTGCAGCACCTTTGGTCCCCAGACGCATCCCTGGGAACAACACATGCAGAGGCTGACGCTCCCACTGGCTGCGTCCCAGCACTCCTTCCAGGAGAAGCTGGCCGTGTGCTCCTGTGGACACCAGGGGTCCCTGCCGGACTGAGTGCAGGAGCGGGGACCAAACAGACTTTGCTTCAGGAGACACCTAACAACATGGTGCACAGAATTCTGACACCTGAAATGTTTTCAATTTCTTCAAAGAAACTTCCTCCAAACAGAAATAAACAGAAAGTTGAGTCGGTCAACCTCAGGCCCACAAAGACACAGCATGACCTGAACTGAGGCTGATTATGACTGTGCATGACCAGGCTGTGGAGCAGAGACGGGCGAAGTGGTGGTGTGAGGGACACCTTGCCCCCCAAGACAGGCAGGGGACTTGGGGCTCAGCCTCCTCCTGACTACTGCCTGGGTTTGTGCAAGCACCCCCTGAGCACCGGAGAGGAGGCCCTGCCGGGGAGAAGGCAGCTCCCAAATGTCCCCTTGCGTTCCTATCAGGAAGATGTCTGCCCACACAGCAGAAGATGAGTGAGGGGTAACTAGTGCTTAGCAAGGAAGTGTCGAGAGCCCAATTCCCTGAATCCTGTCTCCGCTACAACAGGCTGGAGCTGTGCCAGCCACAGGCGCCCATGGAGCACAGGCAGCTCCATGCTGGAATCATGTGGTGAGCACCTGGCATTTGCCAGCACCACAGGCCACCCCGGCCCTGGGTCACTTGCACCCACCTGGATTCTTGGCTTTCAGAAGGGTGTGGCAGCGTGACGCGGTGTCAGAGATGACGCGGAGGAAAAATGAGGGGTTCTTCCGAACGTGCTGGTTAAACGGGAGCTGGAGCACACAGGCGTGGAACCTGAGGAAGGTCAGGTTTCTCAGAGCAAAGTCCCGTGGCGGCAACATGTGCACGAGCAGGTGTGTATGTCTATAGGGGCCGGTGTGCACATGGCCAATTCCCTGGGCCCCTGCCCAACAACGTGCATGTGTGTCCATGAGCCAGCAATCTGACCCCTCCCTCACACTCACCCTGCTGAGGTGGAGGCTTTCCCACTCCTGGGAGAGGGGAGCCAGGCCTGGACTGGGTGGGGCCGTGCCCCTGGCCTGGAAGGGGACCGTATTCTGCAGTTGGAGGGCCCTCTCGCAAGAGGGGTGGTGCTCAATGCAGGAGGGAGAAAGGCCTCCACTAGTGGATCTCACATCTGCCAAAGCCTCCAACCTGAAGCCCACACTTGTCCGAAAAGACTGAGCCTGCAGGTCCTCAGACAGTGTCCAGTCAGTGTCCTGCTCTGCATGCCAGGAACATTCCCTGGCTCAATGCCGCAGCCCTGGCTGCTTTGGCCATCACGGTCCAGCTTTATGTACCCCCTCCTCCTGCCAGGGAGGGCACAGACAGGCCCACATACCTAACCTTCCACATTGGGAAGCTAACTCTTACGCGGTGAAGGCAGCTCAGCACCCGCTGTTGCTTTGGGACTGTCCCTCCCTGAATGAGGAGCATGGAGCTGCCCCAGGTGCCTGCTCTGTACCCAGGTCACTACAACATTCCTGGCAGGCGGGTGTCTGAGGCCAGGACACCTTCTCCCAGGCACCCCTGCTCCGTGTGCACCTGCATCCTCTCCCATGCACTCCTGCTCCGTGTGCACCTGCACCTTCTCCCATGCACCTCTGCTCCGTGTGCACCTGAAGATGCAGGTGCACACAGAGCAGAGGTGCATGGGAGAAGGTGCAGGTAAGGAGACACATGAAAGCAAGGGAATCCACCACCGGAGACACAAGGGTAAAGCCGGGCTGAACACCAGAACAAGACCTTCAGCAGGTAACGTGGCCCCAAGGACCTGGGGCTGGTCAGGGGCTGGCCTCCTGCTGACTTGGAAGCATCACCTGACTGCTCCTCATCCCTGAGGGTCCTGAGAAGTGAGGTGAACAGCCACCTTGTTGTTGGCTGTGAATGGCCTGAGGGCACCTTGCTGTTTATACTGAGCACATCTGCAGAGGAGTCATGGCAGCTTGCACACAGAGCAGGAGTGCATGGGAGAGGACGCAGGTGCACACGGAGCAGGAGTGCATGGGAGAGGACGCAGGTGCACACGGAGCAGGGTGCATGGGAGAGGACGCAGGTGCACACAGAGCAGGAGTGCATGGGAGAGGATGCAGGTGCACACAGAGCAGAGGTGCATGGGAGAAGGTGCAGGTAAGGAGGAGACACATGAAAAGCAGGAGGTGGCAGCCTGAGCGCTGGGGTCCCTGGACTGAGCCTGCAGGCTCCACGCCTCCCAGACACCAAGGAACACAAAAGTACATACATGGCCCTCCTGGCCAAAGCACAGGGCACAGACCCCCGGGGCTGAAGGAGTTTCTTGGTGACATTTAACAGGCATTTCCTCCAAGAGCCTCATCCATTTCCTACGAGACGACCTTGTCTCACATGGGCACAGCCTTGGCTAACACGAACTCAGGGGCTCAAAACATAGATGCCTGGCTTCCCAGCACTCGGGAGATACACGGACCCCTGATCCACCCCACAGCTTACAGCCACTGGCCCTGACTCTGGGTAGAACGCTTTCCCTGTAAGCTGCCTGGTGGCAGGTCTCTCCTGGGAACCACTGAGTAAACACCAGTGTCCTGAGGCCACGCGGGCAGGTAGCCAGGTTAATGTCCCTCTTCCGGAGGGACCAGCACAACTTGACAGTGGAACTGGTTTCCCAGCAAAGACTCAGGACAACTAGTGAATGGCTCCATGTGTACTGCCCCAGTTCTCCGCAGGTGGCTGCGAAACCAGGGGATGTTCTGGAAGCACAGCTGGGCCTCAGCACACACCAATGTGTGCCAGGAGTGGTGGCTGAGCTGATTGGGAGTCCACACCAGAGACCTCTCTGGGGGGGCACTGGAGTGTTTGTGGCCACAGATGGTCACTTGCACCGCCTGGATCCTCTGCTCTCTGGGATCCTCCCAGCAGGGCATCTGCCTCCCACGACCACGCATGGGCTGCCTTCCTCACACCCTGCAGCTCTCCTCCTCAGACCTTCCCTTCCCCCACTGGGAGACAGGGACACCCACAGGGCCATGCAGCCCCATCACCACCTGGTGAAGGGAACAGGACCTCCAACAAAGCAGAGCCTCTATGAACCACCCAAAGAGGCAGCCTCTGCCGTTGAAAATGCTCTCATAAATGGAAGGCTTCAGCATGAAGGCCTGGGGGCCGGGGAGTGGGTGCTGTCCCCAGGCTCGGTCAAGCAGGCCCCAGGCAGCGCGTGGCTATGCGCCCGTCCCCGTGGTGGCGCAGCCAGTGAGCCCACCTGTAGGCCTGCAGCAGGAATATCTTGTAAACGTTTGTGCAAACCGTCTGAAGGCCATTCACCTGGAGCCACAAGGAAAGGAAATGTTGGAAATGCATCTGAAGTTTAAATTTTTATCTTTGCTTTATCACTGGCTCAAATGGAGTTTTAAAAAAGGACCATTTTTGTCCTCACTGGTGGCCCCCTCACCGCCTGGAGTGGAGTCAGGACTCTGCTGGGATGGGCCCTGAGGTTCCAAAGCCTGAGTCCACTGAGGCCTGAGTCCCATACCCTGCAAGGAGGAGCTCCAGGGCTGAGGAAGATGGGAGCCAGATGGGGGGTAAGGAAAAGGACCCTCAATACACACAGGGGTGTATGTGCATACTCACATGCATGTATACACACCCATGTGTATACTCACCCATGCACGCACCCATGTAAACATATACCCATATGCACGCACACCCATGCGTTCACTCACACATATGCATGCTCAAACTCACACGTGCATGCACATCCACACACTTATACACACACAGGACCTATAAAACAGCTCCCACAGGTAGACTTCTGCGCTCTGAAGTCAGCTGGCTGCGTGGCTCACCTGCTGGCGGCATGCTCACCTGCAGATCCAGAAGCAAACTGTGACATTTCAGCCTTAACACCGCAAAGAGCTTTCGACGCATGCTCCTCCCAGGCTTGAAGCCCTGGCTGAAGGCGAGACTTGCTCTGATGGAGGTCTGGGCATAACTGCAACACAGGACATCCAGTGAGGCTGTGGATGGGCATCAAAGTGCGTGCCCTCTCTGTAAAGAGCCTGGTGTCCAGCAGGACCTGAAATCTCTGGGTTCAGATCTATACTGTTTCCCTACATGCTGGGGTCCCCAAGTCTGCCATACAATTTCCTCTTACCAAAAATACTCCAGAAAACTCTTACCTGGCCAGTCCCCTCACCCACACAAGAATGACACGCTCCTGCTCTGGAGGGGACGCTAGCACGTAGGCTTCTGACCTTTCTGGACCGTAGCCACGTATTGCACACAGAGTTGGAACGGGGCTAGGCTGGCCTACGTACAACTGATTAGGCACACTTACCTGGAGTAGTCACAGAACACCTCCAGGGTCCGAGTGTCAAGCAGCAAGCCACACCAGGGGAACAGGCAGTGGGCCGGCAGCTGCAGCGGGGCCGTGCTGCCCAGGGCATCGTCTTCCAGGGGGAAGTTCACTACCGTCTTTCGCAAGTTCGCCTTGCAACCGTACTCGGGCACTCCCCTGGACAGGGTCCTGAAGCAGACAGGCCACTTCAGCCCCCGGAAGGAGAGGGACGCCACCCAGGGGCTCGGAAGCACTGATTCGATGCTACGTAAAACCCCAAGAGGCAGCGGGGAGCAAGTTCTGGCACTGAAGGGAGGCCACACCGACCCTGGGGGCCTTCAGGTGCTGGTTTCCAGCGGCTCTGGATGACTATTGCCAACGATCAAAGAACAGAGTGGCTGCGAGAAGGGCAGAGGCCAGCAGCAGGGGAGAGAAACACAAGACTGAGTCCTGAAGGCCAAGCAGATGCCACATGACCTGTTTCACATGTAAGATAGGTGAGCAAGGAGCTCAGGCTCCAGGCTGAGAACTGAGACCGGCCAGATGGGATGGCAGGCAGGGCCCACGGAGGACACGGGTCCTCTCTGCAAAGGCCAGTTGAGTCCATACTGGGGATACATGTGTGCTGGTGCCACGCTTTCAGCTCCAGGCTTCTATGCTGTATGTCTAGGGTCTCAGAACAGCACAACTGTGCCACATGCCCTCAGCAGGGAGGCTGGGATGCCGTGGAAAGCTTGGGCACAATGTGAGAACTACTTTTGAGACAAGCAAGGTCAGCAGCATGAGGCCACAGAAGCACCTGCCGAGACACACGTGTGTGCAGACCCTTACCTGAGAAAGGCCTTCGCTTGTGTCAGGTGAGGGGTGACCAGCAAGAAGTCGTCCACTAAACGCAGGAGCACCCTGGTAGGAAAAGAGGCCCGAGGAAGGGCGTTCCATACGAATTCACATGCATGAGAACGAAGTAATCCGTGAGACTCGGGACTGGCTGGGGACAGAGGGCAGGGGTCGCGTGCACTGGGAGCCACTCACAGCCTACGTCTGAGGCCTGCTCACTACCTCCTGAGAAACCTCCCGTGAAACCTCCCGTGAAGAAAGGGCAGCCCTTTTGCACCAGAGCATGGGAGGGGGCGAAAGCAATCAAGGGCACCAATGACAAGGAACCTGTTACCCGTCCTGCTGAAGTCCAGGGAACACCCTGCTCTCCATGTCTCCGTAGCACAAGCTGCACAGCAGGGTGGACAGGATGGAGCCCTGGGGGATCCCCTGACACTGGATGTAAAACCTGGGGTGGGGGAGACATGGGCAGAAGGGTGGAGCACATGTCCATATCACAGACCCACGTGCAGACCACATATACATGCAGACACGTTGCTCAGAGGCCATAAGCATGCATACACCACACACAGAGAGAACATGGATCACACACCCGCCCGCAAAGCCCTGCCACAGACTGTCCACATGGGACACAACTGTCTCCCAACGTGCAGCAGGTAGCCCTGACTCACTTGCCCCCGATCCTTATGATGTGGTTGTACACCAAGCGCAGGAAGACATCAAACAGGCTACTGCTGGCCTCGTTCAGGGAGCAGCTCTGGAAAAGCCAGTGCGAGGCGCACGTGGGTGAGCAGGACACACTAGCCAGAGACATACAGAGTGGAGGAGGGTGGGCGGTAGCAGACGAGCAGGAACAGCATGGGTCATCGTGGCTCTGGCTGGGCTCAGACCCAGGGCCACTGGCCCAGACGGCTTGTGCCACATACTGACTCTGGGGCATATGGTGGGGCCCTTAGGCCACGGGAAAGGCATCCATCCAGAGGGCTGAGCCATACTTGGAAAAATAACTCAACCAAAAGTGGTTCTGCAGAAAGCCCCAAACTCAGCAGTCCTGCGCAGGCACAAGAAACCTGGGTTTCCCACCTGAGGGGTCAAATCTAATGCGTCTTCCCATAGCACAGGGGAATGTTTTCTTCTGGCCACAAGATCAAAAACTGAGGGAGAAGACATCTCTAGAAAATCTTAAAGCAGTTAGACAGTAACACAGGATTCAGGGAGGTGCAAAAAGAGAAATGCGGCTGAAGGCACAGCAAGTGTCTGCTGGCTGAGGGTGGCCTTGCCATCTGCTCCCACCCACCTGCTCGATGACCACGGCATCCCTCAGGGCGCTCGTCTTCTGCAGCTGCTGCACAAACTGTTTCATGTAAGGCTGGAGGTCTGTGAAGGTGGACACCTGCCGGCAAAGAGGACAGATGTAGGCAGGTGGGTGCCTCCCTCCGGAGCCCTGGCCTGGACATGGACAAGCAGAGGTCACATCATGGAAGACTAAGTGGGGATTGGGAGCAATCCAGGGAGGCCCCCCATGCAGCCTGTGTTCAGGAAAAGGAGGACCGAGATGTGGGGGGAGAGGAGAGTGTTACAAAATCACAGGACGTCACCCCCAGTCCCCTCCCCCATGACTACTGTGCTGGCAGAATGCAGAAGGAAGTTTCCTGGGGATGCTGGAGAGGCAGGAAGCAGGTGGACTTAGAGTCCCAGTCTTGGGTGCATCCCACAATCCGAGGCCTGTCTAATCCAATGAGGGGGAGCTTAAGCAAAAAGTGGGGGTCTATGACTGAAGACACTTAAGGTTCAGGGCCATCAAAGCAACTGGGATTGAGGGTCAGGTGCTGGGAGGAAGGGCTGCAGACAAAGGAGTCAAAACTGAGAGTGATTTCTTCTCCAGTCCTCACCAACCCTCAGCTTCCCGCACTCCGGGGAGACTGCAGGAAACCTGGCAGAAGCTGAAGCCGAGTATGGTCCCAGCAGCCACCTGGGGTGGAGGGGGCTGAGAGGAGCCCAGGCCCACCAAGGGTTGAACCCCTGGCTCTCAGGGGAGAAGTAGAAGGCCACAGCCGGGAAGGAGCAAAATGAAGGAGACAAGCCCACCCTGTAAAGATGACCCTTGCAGGACTAAGGTCATACACTACTCCAACTTTCAGGAAAATATTACCCTCCCCAAAGAAAAACATTATGTAAAAACCCATGTTTTAAATTTTTTAACTTAAAAGTCTGGCATCTCATGAAAAAAATAGTGAGGCGTGCCGAAGAACAGGCCTGGGTGACCAAACCACAAGTGAAACAGCAGGAACAGGCACGGTCCTTCAGAGTCCACTATGGGCAGGGTGGCTACTGAGTTATGGAATTGACTTATTTATTTTATATATATTTATTTTACGGAGAGGAAAGGAGAGGGATAGAAAATTAGAAACATCGATGACAGAGACATCGATCAGCTGCCTCCTGCACGCCTCCTACTGGGGATGTGCCCGCAACCAAGATACATGCCCTTGACCGGAATCGAACCTGGGATCTTTCAGTCCTCAAGCCAATGCTCTATCAAATCGGTTTCAGCTGAGTTATGGAATTTGAACATCAGTAAAGATGACAGAGTCAATAAAACAGGGGAGAAGATGGGGAATTTTACCAGAGACTTGAAATGTATGAGAAAATTCACATGGGATTTCTAAAACTAAAAAATAGGATCGCTGGACTTAAGAATTCAGTAAGTGGGTTTAACCAAAGGTTAGAGACAGAAAAGGATTAGTGAACTGGAAGCAGGTTCATGAGAAATTTGGATTTAAGCAGAAACAGAGCAGTTTAAAAATACCATATACAAAAATGAATTCAAAATGGACCCAACACCTGAATGAGAAAGCAAAAACAATAAACATCTTGAAGGAAAACACATGATTAAGAAGGGGCAAGTTTCTAAAATAGAACACAGCTTTAGCCATACACGATGGATAAAGACTTCTTTAAAATTAAAAATTTCTCGTCATCAAGACTCCCCTTGCAACTAAAAAGGCGAGATAAACTAAGGCAGACACCTGACAGAGGACTGGTACTCAGAACATACAAATTTCACCTGTAAGTCAACCACAAAGGTAGACAGCCTGTCAGAGAATGAGGGGGGACTTGAACAGGCATTCATGCAAGAAATGTCCATGTGAAGAGTGGATAGAAAGGTCATTGGGAATGCTAGTCAAGACCATACAAGACGCCGTGCCTGCCCTTCCGGGAATATGGGCTACCTCCCTCCGCTGCTCCCCAAGTGCTGACACTTGCAAGTGTGTGAGCATGAGTATACCTGGCCCTCCCGTACTTTGGTGTCCCCATGGCTGCCCCCTAGAGCCTAGGCCTGGCCCATGGCCACAGTGCTTTATGGCCGATGTGGCACAGGCCACTCAGGAACACTCTTTGGTGATGTCTAAGACTAAACAAAGAATGCCTGTGGCCTGGCATCTCCACCCGAATCCACTAAATGACACATCGCAGTAATGCTCTCAGCAGCAGTCAGACCTCCTAACTCGGCACTAGCAAAGGCCCGCCAGCAGAGGAGAGCAGTGTGGGCACAGGAACATGCCCCGGGCGAGGTGAATGGCAGCTGCTCCCAGAGCCCCAGCTGCTTCTCAGACTCACTGGGGAGCAATGGGAACCAGACAGGAAGGGCGAGCCGTCAGATTCACATTCACGGAATTTGAGACAGGCAAGAGCGCCTGCAGGAGGGAGGTCAGAGCGGCAGGCACCTGGAGAGAAAGGGGGAGCCTCCTGGCTGCTGGTGACTTTCCATCCTTTGATGCAGGTGGTGGCGCCACCTGTCCACAAATGTAGCATCTCACTGTGTTGTCTACTCTGGACCTGCAACCCACACTCCCCTGACTTGCCAGGGATTCTCAGGTATGCCTTTCCCAAGAATTTCTGGGGAAACTCTTTCTGCACACTCCTGCCTTCCCCACGGCACAGATTTAGGAGGTTGGATGCCCTCACACTCCAACATGCTCATGACAATCGCTCAGAAGTTCCCATATGTCAACTGGGCCTCAAGTGCAACCTGAACTCCAGTTGTCCTTTCCCTGCACCACTGAGGCCTCAGGCCTCTGCAGGGAGGGGCACCCTCAGCCCCACCTGGAAGGCAAAACGGTGAGCGAGGCCCAGATATCCGGGATAAGGTGCCCTCTGGCCCTCTCCTCACAGAGCCAGCCATGAAGCACCTGGCCCCACTGAGTAGCCACAGGCGTGGCCTGGGCTCCTGGGGGGCAGTCACGGGGACACCAAGAAGCACACGCATGGCTGTGCTGCCACCTCCTCGCACAAGCCTGGGCCCTGTGGAGGCACAGCAGGCAGGAGTGGCTTGAGGAGAAGACTGACTGTGTCATGAACAAGAGCATGAGGATGACAAGGATGGAGGCATTTCCCAGGATGGGAGCTCAGGAAGTGGGGCTCAGGGCCCATGGGGGAGGGATGGACCACAGGGACTGACATCCATGTCATGGACACACCCACAGGTCTTACGTGTCTTTTGAATGACTTCCGGATGCGTCCGTGGGCAGTTCTCTGGACCGTGGCGTACTGACGCAGGCAGTACGTGTGCTCTTGGGGCTTTATCACGTTGGCGATCACCTCCACCAGCCTGTCCTGAGGGAGGGCGTCGTACGCACCCATCACGTCCACCTGCACGGATAGAGGTGCGTTTGTAGGCTGCTCACACTCACCTTGGGCCCCCCCCCCCCCCCCCCCCCCCCCGGGGCCCCCCCCCCCCCCCCGTGTCCTGGGGTCCCACCCATTCTGCCCTGCCAACCTGGGGCCCCAGCCTGTCTTTAGCAAACTCTGGGATGACAGGAAATGGGCGCCCCTAAACACCCTTCCCAGAGTCCCATCCCAGCCACACACACCCACCCCACTGTGGAGCTCTTGCTGAGACATCCCCACATCCACCAGACTGAGCACCCTAGGGTGGCTCTGAGTCCCTCTCTCCACACCCCGACTGTGAGCCCCAGGGTGGGCCTGTGTCCCTCTCCACACCCCGACTGTGATACCCAGGGTGTGCCTGTATCCCTTTCTAAATGCAGCTGATGAGAAGCAGGTCTCCCAACACCCTGAGCAGGTGCAGTGTCATATTCTCCCCAAGAGCAGAGGCCACTGTGGAATTGGGTGCAAAACTGCAGAGTCCATGCCAGTAAGGAAGGCTCAAAGCTCCTGCCCCCACGGTGACCTGCCCTCCCTCTCCCAAGGCTGCAGCTCCACCACAGGGACCTCACACTGGCAGACACAGGCCCTGAAAAGGCCAGTCACACTGCAGGCTCTGGCCAAGGCCCATGGGGCGGAGTCACCCACTGGATGAGCCTGAGGGTGCTGAGTGGGCTCATGCGGGGAGGAAACACCCACCTTGACGAAGTACAGCTGAGGCACTGGGTCCTGGGCCCGCATGCGCAGCACGAAGGACCGCCAGGCCCTGTAGATGTCGTCCATGCCCAGCACAGAGGCGCCCAGGAGAGCAGGGCGCTGCTCTCGCTCATAGTTCAGCACGCTGAACAGAGTCTTGACTTTGGAGGTGAGATGCTGCACCTGCAGGGCCAGTCCAGGATGGCGGCATGGTCACAGGAGGCCCCAGCCAAGGGGATCTGAGGCCCTATGGCCCCATCCCACCTCTGGACCCAGTGATGAGGGGCAGCTCTGCTTCTGTATCCCCCTGCCCACCCAGCTTCCTCGGGTGGAAGGGCCAGATAGACAACCCACCCACGTCCACTCCAGACTCCAGGGCATCCCCAGGGACCCGCCCTGGAATCCCCAGAAACATGGTATAAAAAATCAAGTAGCGACACACAGGACCATTTCTCCCACCTGGCCCCCTCCCCGACTCCAGACAAGGAGTGCATCATCTGCACTCACAGACCAAACCAGGTCCCTAATCCACATCAACAGCTTCACTTCCTTTTGGGGGTGAGATACCAATAACAACAAAATCGACCCCAAATGCTATAGGAAGACACTTGGAAGGGGTCAGAACTGCTGGTGACAGAGATCCATAGGTGGAAAGGGATGCTAATAACACAGGCTTGGGTCCTACAGGGTCCGGGAACCCAAAGGTTAAATGGCCCAGTTCCTTAAGTCCCTGCATCTCAGATAGTGCGCATCCCCAGTGCCACGGCAGGACCACGGGCACTGGGTCAGTCCCACATGTCACAGGTCCATGTCATGAGAACCTTGTGGGGTCTCGGAGCCTGTGCAGCAGCTTCTAGGACTGGCCTGCCTCGGAGCTCCTCCTCGGACCCAAGAGCACAGCCCACCCATGGCACCCCGGTGCCCTCAGCCTGTTACCTGGACACCAGGCCTGGGGCTTAATGCTGTTTGCTTAAAAAAATGAAACAAAGGTGGTGACCTTCTTGTCCCCATGGAACGTTCTGGCTCCCACGATGTAGTCCATGTTCACGATTGGCCGCAGCCCGCTGGGTTTGGGGAGGAAGCGGAGTCTGGAGATCAGTTGAGCAGGCCTGGCTTCCTGGTATTGCTTGACCTCGGCTACCGACAGTTCTCGAAGCTGCACCCTACCGAAGTGCTGTCTGAAACAGAACCTCATGAGATGTGGCTTGGCAGCCACCCAATAACCCAGGTGGTCGACCTACAGAGGGACCCGCGTCCAGGAGGCTGCACTGACATAATGACTGACGCTGCTGGAGCGCCCTCTGTACCAGGGGCCCCAGGATGCCCGTTCCCTCTGCTACAGACCCCTAGCTAGTTACGGCTGGGATGGAATGGAACCTCTGGGGAAAAGGCCCCATGTTTTGCCAAAAGGAATGTGTGTGGGGGCTACTTGGTGCAACCTCACAAGTATCAGCAATGACTCTCCAGGGACCCCCAGCTCCCTGCTGGCCTTTCCCCTGAAACCTCCTCCAGGGAGAGGCAGAGGCTAAGAATGCTCCCTGAGCTGCGGCCCTGGAAGTGAAGGAAGGTTGGAAGCACTTGAATGTCCAACAAGCAAGTTGATGGTCCCCACAGTGAGGGTAAAAGAGACCACTTGGGATCATACATCATGAACTTTTAAATGATTAAACAGGATGCACTGTGCATCTCCTCAGACCCACGATAAGGGCTTCCAGACCCTCTCCCAGGTGGAGGAGGACTGGGACTGGGCCCTGGTTCAGAAGTTGCTGCCTCCCTTCAGAGATGTGTGGTTCAGGCTTGGGTTTGATCCAAATGCGCATGGAGCCCGGGTGCCCTGATGCGGTCCTCGCCAAGCCCTCGGCCAGGCTGGTCACAGAGAAGAGGAAAGCTTGTGTGTCAGGCTGTCACACCCCTAACCCTGATGGATTCCAATACAGCCACAGAGCAATGAAGACAAATCCACTCAGAGGTGAGTCGACCTTCTGGAAGTTTCCATCTCAGGGTCCTGCCTGACAGCAGACACCTCTGACTCCAGACACTTCCCACAGTGAGTGGTCAAGCAGGCAGGTTTATCTTGTGACACAAGTCCCACTTATTCTGTGCAAATTAAAATAGAATCTGACCACACGCCAAGGATAAGTGGTGATAAGTGGTTTGCTTGCACCATTGTTCCCGCTTTTGAGACCCTACAGATTACCTAGCTACAGGCAAGGAAAGAGGCGCTCCCGGGGTCCATGCCAGCCAAGACCCCTGTGGGCCAGGGCAACCCCTGGAGTAGCTGGGTGGGGGCCCCGAGGTGGGGGCACAGGGAACCCAGAGCAGGAGCCAGGGCTGGGTCTGCAGATGGGAAAAAACGGGTCACATGATGCTCTGACTGTGATACCTGATCCCAATGCTTTGCAATTGGCTCCAGACGCTCTTCCGGAAAAAGAAGAGCTGGTTCTTCTGAAACGTGGTCTCCGTGACATAAAAAAAGGACTTTAGCAGCTCAACCACGTATGTGCCCATCAACCAGCACAGGAACTTGGCCAGGACCGCTTCTCTCAGACGGTGTTCCGTGGCTGGGACGCAGCGACCCCCTGGAACAAGAGGGACATGCTCACCCCACCTGCCTGGCCCATCATGGATGCACAGTCACGTATCGGGGTATATGACTTGAGGGATCCTCCCTGAGCAGCCAGATCCAGAAATGTCTAGGGTTCTCCAGGCTGGACAACTGGTGAGTGGTGGCAGTCACACCCAGCTAAGGGATGCCACGTGCTGTGGGACTCCAAACACGCACCAGGGCTGCTGTCCTCCTCTGTGGTCCTCTGCATTTTATTCTGTGAAACATCGTGGGGAAGAGGTCCACGGTGTCAACCTGGCTGCCACAAGGACCACAGCACATATGGAAATATGTAAAGGAGAAGAACAGGGACCCAGAGGCAGGCAGACAATAGGATGGGGAACAACAGGTAACAATGAAAATAATTTTATGGTTGGGGGTCACCGCAACATGAGGAACTACATTAAAGAGACGTGACATTAGGAAGGTTGAGAACCACTGGTGGGGACAAAGCTGAATGCACAATAACCATGGGAAACCGTAACAGTGTCTAATCTGGGACATAACCAGGTCAGTGAGGAAACAGCACACCGGTTGGGGTGGACCAGATTAAAATACGCTAAGGCCCTTACTTATGCTGCTCAGAAGGAAAACCACCAAGGAAAGAGAATGGAGAATATAATTTCTAGCTACTGGGAGGCAAAACCAGAATGAGTATAAAGGCATGGGAAAGGCAGGCAAATGACAAAGAAAAACATGTAGGCACAACTATAATTATAAAGAAATGAAAACAAATTAGATTCTATAGGAATGTGGCAAAGTCTCACACTGGATCAAAATAAACTTAAAATGTCAGTCATAGGCTATTAAATTATGGAGATATAAAAAGTTTGAAAATAAAAATCAAGGAATGACAAATGAGGTAAATACTAACCAAAAAAAGAAGCCAGTGCAGTTGTTCTCTAAGCTGTGCTGACAGACTTTAAGGTAAAAAGAATTAGTAGACGTACATCAGGAAGATAAAACTTCTCAAACATGCTGTGCCTAATAAAACGACGCAAACACTGTCAGAACATGAGGAGCTGGACAAACCGCCAAATGAAACAAGTGCCACTCAGCACTGGCCCCAGGAAGGACACGCAGTTTCACATATCAAGCCCGACACAGTGAACACAGCTACCAGCAGGCCTCCAGGACACAAGGAATACTGGTGAAGACCGTCGATGAGATCACAAAGCAAGTTTCAAATAGCTCAGGTCACTGAGCCACTACACACCTGAATTGGAAATCAGTAACAAAAAAGATAACATATCCACTCACTTGAAAAACCCCAAAATATATGTCTAAAGAACTCACTGACCAAAGAAGAAATGACAAAAACTATAAAATTCTTAAATGCAGTTGATATAAAAGTGTGAGCAACACATTAGAACACAGGGTCAGCTGAGCAGGACCAAAGGAAAGAAACCGCCAGACATCCATCCACCTGAGAGGTCAGAGGATGAGAGCAGAGGAAGGATACAACCATCGGAAAAACTAACAGAATTCAAAACAAAGGTCCGGTAAAGGCCCCACCCAGACTCTGCCCTGAAGGTAAAGGTGGCCTCTACAGGAAAGACATACTTGGATGGTAGTTCAGGAAAAGTGATGGTGTGGTCGGATGTGAGTTGGAGGCAGAGCACAACCTAAGCCAGCAGCAGTGTATGCCCAGGTTAGGGGCAGGGGTTGCCACCAGCCCAAGGATAAGACAGCCCAGGGACAGTGAGTAAGCAAGCAAGGAGCCATGCAGCTCGTGAGTTTCCATCAGGAATCCATCTTGCGATGTCTCTAAACAATGCAGCAGATGCGGTCAGCTGGCAGTCTGGCCTCCAAGGCTGGGGACCAGGCAGTCAATAGGAGTCAAAAGACAGCATGGCAGGTGGGACAATGGTTAAGGTTGGCTAGACAGAGAAGCAAAGGAGCTGGATGCTGTGAACAGAGTGCCTGGCAGGGCAGAAGGCCAGCACACAAAAAGGAGTGTCCCAGCAGGAGAGGATGGAAGAGGTAACCATGGACAGCCATGACTGGAGAGGTGGCTCAGAGGCCACGGCTGTCCATGCATCATTTATTCAGCCAATGGGCAGCTGGCATGGTCCAGCCACAGAAAGAAACAAATGCCTAGAGTACAGCTTGAGTGAGCAAGGATGCCACAGCTGCCTAAAAACACACCACGGTGGAGCGAGGCTTCATTAGAAGTTGGGGAACAGAGTCATAGAAGACAAACTCTCCTTTCACAAGGCAAGCGGAAGCCCCAAGTACAGTGAGAGTATGACAGCTAACTGAACTTGAGTCTGACGCACCCGAGGGTTACCCACACTGTTCCAGGTGGTCTGTGGGTATACGAGTCACGCAGTATGAACAAGTTCTAGAGATCTGCTGTGCAGCCCTGCTCACACTCAGCACTGTTGTCCTGTACATGCAAACAGTGGTTAAGAGGTAGATCTCATGTTCTGTGGTGTTTCCCACAATTAAAATAAAAACAAAACAAAAAAACACGTTGCTGGAAGGTCACCTTGCTGTCTGAATCACCTGGCCCTGGGGTCTCTTGGGAGTCTGAGAAGGTGTACCCCTCTGCCTCCCTGTAGGACACCACTGCAATTGGGATCTTTGGGGATGGAGATGGGCATTTCTAAGGTCCTCCCCCACACACACACCCCAGAAAGCTATAACATGTATCTGGGTGGGCTAGCCTGGCTGTCACAAAGGGCTCTAAACCATCTTTCTTCTCAAGTCCTAAATGTCCTGGGAGTTGGGAGAGATCAAGTATAGCAAAACTTGGATCTGTTCTCACTGCTTCTACTCTGTCTGGGCGGGGGGAGGAGAGAGGGAGGGAGACAGGGAGGGTGGCTGGTCCCACCACCTGGCATTGGTGTGCAGACGAAGAGGACACTGGCCAAGAGGGGGCTGAGTGGTGGCTGGACCAGAAGGACCTCATCATCAAGGCCAGAAAACCAAAGGGCTGGCCGAGAACCAGGCCAGGTTGGCAGAAAACTTCCTGAAGCGCCCATTGCAACCATCCACTTCCTGACATAGGAGTGTCCTGCTGCTCCCTGGTGAACCTTTCCTTCCTAAAGATCGAGAGGGTCCCTATGTAGGACACAGTCTTTTCACTCATCCAGCTGCCCTGACCTGGCATAGCAGCTGCACAATTGAAACTTAAGTTGGGATCTGTGTATTGGCTGAGATGCATCTGGGAAGCCAGAGCTTTCTCTCTATTCCCCCAGCAAAAGTAGATTCTAGCCATAGCCGGTTTGGCTCAGTGGATAGAGCGTCGGCCTGTGGACTGAAGGATGGCTGGTTTAATCCTGGGTCAAGGGCATATGCCTGGGTTTCGGGCTTGATCCCCAGTAAGGGGTGTGCAGCAGGCAACTTATCAATGATTCTCTCTCATTATTGATGTTTGTATCTCTCTCTCCCGCTTCTTTCCTCTCTGAAATCAATACACACATATACATATTATGTGTGTGTTTGTGTACATGTGTGTGTATATATAAATGGATTCCATTCCCAGCCTCTATTTCAGCAAGGCACTATTTCAGGGTGATAAACATGAATGTCAAAAAGGGGATTATGAATTAACATTTGGGACACTCAGGAGAGCTTCTGGATGCTTCCATCCTGTTACCACAGCCCTACACCACATGCTCTTTGTGCTTACTGCCCATTCCCAGCACCCAGAACCTGCCAGCGTCCGTGAAGTCTTGTAGGTTGATGCAAACTGGGTGGGAGAGCGGATCAGAGGCGGAAAAACCAGACAGAGCCATTCTGCAGCAGCAAGAAGCAAGGGGGAGTGGGGGTGGTGGAGATAAGGGAAGGAGGGGGCCTACTATGTGTTGCCAGTAATGGGCCCTGGCACCCACCTCCTCACCTGGGCTCTGGCACAGCCAGGCGCAGTCCTGCACTTTCATTTTCCAGGTCAGCTCCTGACTCAAGAGCTTGGCGAACTTCCCCAGGGAGATGAATTTCTTCACGTTCTTCAAGAACCGGCGCTCGTTGTGTCTGGAGCCCCAGAGGCGTGCGGGCACCAGCCTGCGAAGACAGGCCCGCAGCAGCCGGTACACGCGCTTGGGGCTGCTGTGCTGGCGGAGCAGCTGGACCAGACGCGGCGGGCCGGTGTCCTCCTCCGGGGCGCCGATGCCCCCTCCACTGCACCCCTGGTTGCTGGACCCCGCTGTTGCCGCCTCTTCCTCCACCACCGCTGCTGGGGTGGCCCGGGTGGCCGAGTCTCGCAGCGGGCAGTGCTCCCTGAGCAGCGCGCCGTAGGGGCACCGCGCGTGGTTCGCAAGCAGCTCCTGGAACAGGGGCCTCATCCGCCAGTAACGCGTGGGAAGGCGGCGCGTCCTGCGGGGCGGAGCCCCCCGCCGCAGGGGCTTCCCGTCCAGAAAGATGGTCTCCACCAGTCGCCGGGCCCCCGTCAGGCTGGGCTGCAGAGCGCTGAGCAGGAAGGAGGCGCGCAGCCGTTCCTTGCCACCCGAGCAGTAGAGAAACTGCTTGGTCTCGGCGACCACTCGGAGACCAGGGGCAGCAGCCTGGGGGCCTGAGGGACCTGAGGGCCGAGAGGAAGGGCAGCTGGGCTCCCGCTCGCGGCCCGGCCGTGGTGGTAAGGAGCGCGGGGGCCTGCGCGGCTCGCCCTCCCCGGGCGAGGCTTGCGCGGCGGCTCTGGTTGGTGTCACCAAGCGGGGGTCGCTGGCACCCGGGCCCCGGCCCGGCTCTGGGGTCGGGCCAGGCCTGGCTCTCTTGGCCTGAGGCGGACTGCCCCCTGCGCTGCTCCGCCGTCGCCTCCTTCGGCAGCCGGGGGGCACCCCGGCCTCCCCGCCGCCGCCGCCTCCGCCGCTCCAGGCCTGGCGCGTGGGCGCGCGGCCCGTCCGGCTCCCGCCCGCGTGCCTGGCGGTGCAGAGGTCGTAGAGGGGTGGCCCGCACACCTGGTAGGCGCAGTGGGGGGGCACCAGCAGGTAAAGCGCGCAGCGTGCCAGCAGGTGGGCGAGCACGTCGTCGCCCACGCGGCGCAGCAGCAGGCCCCAGGCGCCACTGCCGCGCAGCGTCTCGGTCACCGTGTTGGGCAGGTAGCTGCGCACGTTGGTCGTGAAGGCCAGGGGCGGGCCGCCGCGGGCCCCGTCCAGCAGCGCGAAGCCGAAGGCCAGCACGTTCCTCGCGCCGCGCTCGCAGAGCCGCTGCACGACCCTGGCCACCAGCTCCTTCAGGCACGACACCTACGGGAGAGGGGGCTCGAGTCGCAGCGCGCGGAGGTGCCCGGGAGCATCAGGGCGATGGCGTCCGGCCCTCACCCCACCCCGCAGGCCCGACCAGAGTCCCCCCCGCCCCCAGGCAAGCCCACCTGACGGAAGTCCGGGGCGACGGGAGGGGGCTGCGCGTCCCAAGGCACACACACCAGGCACTGCGCCACCAGCGCGCGAAAGGCCATCGGGTCCCCCGGCTGCACGAGGCACCGGCCCTGGGGACCCAGGCGCCGCACGAAGGTGTCCAGCGGCAGCACCTCCCGGTAGCGGCCCCGCAGCAAGGCGCGTACGGCGCGGCACCGGGGCGCACGCGGCATGGCAGGAGGCGTGCAGCGCTCCCACGTGTAGTAAACAGGGCGCGCGCGCTGCGCAGCCACCAGGGGTCCCGGGGGAGGGCGGGCTGCCCAGGGAAAGGGGCGGAACCGGCGGGGTCTGCGCGGGGGAGGCGGGGCTGGGGGAGGAAGGGGCGGAGCCTGGTCAGGCCGAAGGGGCGGGTCACAGATGTTGGTGCTCGGCCCCTTCACTTTACCTCCTCCTGCTCTGGTGGTCGGTGCCTGATGTTGGCATCTGGTGTCCATGAGGCCTCATGTGCCCCCTCTGCGCCGCTGCACTGGTCAGCTCCCCACCCGCGCCCAGCGACCTCTCCCAGGGCGCAGGGCTCGCAGCGAGGCTCACCTTGGAGAGGCTCTCGGGGTATCCGAGAGGACCCCTGGGAGACCTGGTGCACTCTGCACTCCCTGGAAGAGAGGGTCCTTTGGTTTATCATTTTCTCACGTGGACCGTTAACTCCGGCACAGAGGGCTGCTCTGGGGTTCAGTAGAGGGGTTTAGAAGGAGGATAATATATAATGATGTACAAGGGAGAGAATGGACCCCACTGCTCGGGCCAGACAGGCTTTGGGGGGATCGAAGGCACAGGCGCATCCTCTGCCGGCACCCAGTGGTGCTCCCGCATCGTGGGGAGCGACCGTGGTCAGCAGGCAGCAGCAGTCCTCCTCCACTGACTTGGTCTCCTTGACCAGGACACTAATTTCTCTTTGGCTTCTTAAGCTTCTCTTGTCCCGACCATAAACAGAAACACACACAAAAAAAATCAGTTTCATAGTCATCACACACCTGGTCAGTCTGCCAAGGAAGAGGAGAAAGTGGAGCCACAGGCTTCCTGTGTGGCACCACCTATGAACTCACCTGTGTGGTTCCTTCATACACGAGCCCAGGAGGAGGAAGGTGAGACCGGACCAACCAGGCCACCTCCCTATAGCCTTGCGGCTTCAAAAATAGTCAGGATCCCGGCCTTTCGGCTCAGCAGCAGAGACCCCCACAACCCTTCATCCTCCCCAGAGGCAGGAGGACAGTTTTGACAAGGCAGTTCAGGGGAGTCACCCCAATGAGATTACACACAGGCCCTCGCACTGCAGGTGTTCCCATTTGCATCACTACCAGGTCTGGGAGGCTCCTGGAGGTGACAGATCAGAGTTGGCAAACACTGAAGGCTGAACAAATGTTAACCTTGCATGGCAGGAGGAAACTTGCTCCGGAAATTGCTCCCATTCATGGCCTTAGCGTTTACAGGCCTCCACTCTCCCTCCCGGACAGATGGTGTTTTAGATTTATGGTGCCCTGGGGCTGTCTGCTGCCAGGTGATCCTGGGGATGAAGGGTCACTGTTCTGCAGGTCCCAGTGAGCATTGTCTCCTTGTGCAGCTAGAGGGTTTGGGGCAGCTTTCAGGAAACTTGTTCTTTTCCAACCATGAAGTTACTCTGGCTCACCTGCAGAAACCAGGATGAAACATAATCGAAGAATAGATAGACCCAAGGCAGAAGATGTGTGCTACGTACCATGTCCACAGGGAGGAAATCTCCAGTTTGAATGGGGTTGTTCACATCCAGAGCCCTCCAGTATTGCAGCTTCCATTCTGGCTCTGAGGTGTGAGTGAGGGATGGTCTTAAATCATTGGCTCATGAGACATGATAAATGATCCAAGAAAAAAAGTGGCATTGTCAGCTTGAGTTCAAATACAACCACAAAATCCCATTTGGGGTCTTCTGGGAGGACATGGATAGGCCTTACACTCACCATTTTCTAAATGGAGCAGCTCTATGCCAGGAGCCAAGGATACCGATGTACCATTCGGTCACTGGGATATCATGAATAAGAGACTGGTGTCCCAGATTTGCAACAGGGTGCACAGTACTGGACGCTGAGTTCCTCCTGGGGAGAGTCAGGAGTCCTGACTCAACTGTGTCCCAAAGCTGCCCTGCAGTGTAGCCCACTGTGGCTGCCAGTCCGTGAGCGATTACAGAAGAGTCATCTGAGCAAAAGGAGGGAGCAGAGTTCCATAAACTCCAGACCAGTGAGTGTGACTTGAGCCTAGGGAGATGTCTAAGTAAGCGATTAGGTTGTTGGGCTTAGCACTGAGTGATAGCCCTCGGGGGGAGGGAGGGAGCCACAGTGAAGTGCCCTGGCATTGCTTGTGACTTTGCCCAGCGGTCAGCCTGCCAAGTGCCCAATGCATGCCCCTCTTGGGCACCCTCTTGTCAGCATCCTGGTTGACACATGCAGCTCGTATCTTAGACCTAAAGCCAGGAGGAGGCAGGAAGGCCAAATTGCAGAATCAGGATCCAGACGGCTCAGTGGGTCAGGATGGGGACCAGATGAATGCAGTGTGACGTATTCAAATCGTCTTTATCAGCCTGACCATAAAGCAGTGTAAAACCAAAACCGGGGCAACAGCGTGCCCTTGCCTGTGAAAACGCCAGCACGATCCCAAACCCAGCACCAGGCATGAGGACAAGACACTGGGAGAGCTCCCAGCTCTCTGACTCAGTCTCTTTCCATTCCCTCTCCTAAGGCCCCCTCAGATGAACTGATTTAGGGCCAACTAGATAATACAATCTCCCCTACCCACCAAATTTCCTTAACATAATCCCTTCTCCAGAGTCCCTGGTGCTGGATCAGGTCACACTGATAGGTTCCAGGACCAGAAGGTGACATCTTGGGGGCATTATTCTGCCCACGACACTCAGCGCAGCAGAGAGTACAGCTGTTAGAGCAGCCGTTCTCAACATGTGGGTCGCGACCCCTTTGGGGGTCGAACGACCCTTCCACAGGGTTCGCCTAAGACCATCGGAAAATGCAGATATTTACATCACCATGCATAACAGTAGCAAAATTTCATGGTTGGGGGTTACCACCACATGAACAACTGTATGCAAGGGTCGCGGCCTTAGGAAGGTTGAGAACCAGTGTGTTAGAGGAACCATTCAGCTTCGGGTTTCTCTCCCTGCGCCCCCAAGTGGTTAAACTCCAATAAGTCAGTCAACACTAAGCCAGAGCCAGGATGCTGACCTTGGTCTGTGTGTGGGTAGTTTATATCACTTTATCACCAGATAGAAACCACCAGAATGTGGTTTCTCTGTGTCTCTGCCTGCGTTTGGTGGTGTCACTGTTCTTACTGTGGCCACTCTGATAGGTGTGTAAGTGAGATAGAGGCTCGCTCCTAGTGCTGAGAGGCCTTGACAACCTCAGGGCAGGGAGACATATCCAGTAGGGGGTCTGGATTGGAAGCTGGCAGAGCCAGAGTTTGAGGCCACAACACAAGGACCTGCTTTTGAGCTGTGAGGTAGGTTCCAGCTCAGAGAATGTTGGCAAAGTAGAAACATAACAGGAGAGCTGTCATTCAAACTAGACAGGGATTGAAAAAGAGGGAACAACCTTAAGGCAAGTTTAGAAAGTGTTTTTCTGGAGAAACAAGGAGCAGCGGGAGAGCCAAGGGACCTGCTGGGGAGGGGATGGAGCAGAGGGCACGGCCGTGTGAGGCTGTGTGCCCGAGTCCCAAGTCTCGGGTGGGTGGGTGGGAGGAGGAGAGCTGTCCCATAGAACCTCTGTGCTTGTCTAAGAGCCCATTGTTCCAGCTGCTATTGTTACCCCAACCTGGGGGGTTCAGGGTAAGGCCCAGTTCATTTTCTATCCTGGGCTTATCTGATTTATCACTGGGGAGTCTGGGCAGGTCTCCCGTGAGCACACAAAAGAGTAATAAAACAGTGGTTGCTCTGTGCCTGTTTTATTATGCCAGAGGTTACTGGAATACTTAATTCTTAGTGGTGAAGACAAATAGCAATATGAATAATAGTCTTTGTTTATAAAGAGCTTTATAATTCACATGCAAATTCATGCACATTAGCAAACTCTTTATCACTGAGCAGCCCGGGGAGGTAGCTAGGTAAGTGCCATTGCACTTTCTTACAGGTTCAGAGGTGGTGGCTCCCTGAAAATCCCCATAAGAATACGGGGCAGAACCTGGACACAAACCCAGGGTCTCTGAGTCCCAGGCCAGTGCTCACCCAGGGCCCCAGGTTGGGGACTCTGGGAACATGGCCCTGCCAGGACCTAAGAGTCACAGGAACTCGGATGCTGTGGCCTCACCCAGTTTGGCAGCTTCCAGGGAAAACCGGCATGTTTCCCACTTTCTTAGTTGGACGGAACCTTTGATCTCCCCCAGGGGCGGCTTCATCACGTTAATCCTTCTTGACCCATTTCCATCTCCTGTGTACTTTCTCTTGCACCTTAAACCTCCTTATGAAAACCAATAAAAAAGCTCAGGGCTCAAAACCCCCGAGGCTGTCAGTGTTTACTCCTTGCATCTTGGCAAACAGTCAGCTCTAGCCGCCCACGTTCAGATTTCTGCACTCTTAAGAGGTATTTGATGAAATTTAAGAAAGCAGTGAGTTAAAATTATCCACTGGGATGCCAAAAGGTGGAATTTACTTAGAGAATTAAGTCCTTTAATCAGTCCCTCTGTGAGCACCACGCTCCCGCCCTAGCCACGTGCTGGTTCCCTGCCAGGAAGGCACAGGGACTGGAGGCCTCTGTGAGGCGTGTCAGAAACAGGGTCCTAACTAGAGTCTTGGGAGAAACCTGGGGCTGGGAAACTCAGTGACCCGGGGTCAGTCTATTCCCACCAGCAAGAGTGAGGGGAAGGTAGGGACAGAGAGGAGACAGTGACCTCAAAGACAGAGCTTCTTCTGAGAAGAGTGCTAGTGATTTTATAAAAGGAAGTGAAAGGAAATGAACTCCCCTCCATCTTGTCCCATAGGGTTGGGCCCCTTGCCTAAACACCCTCCCTTTTCTGGGAGTGGCCACACGTGTGCCAGCAATGTCCTACCTTCCCCAATGAAGCTCCAGGAACACAGCGAGGGTCCTAATTATGCTAAACCACAGAAAGACCCTAATTCAAGTGACCAATCTCTGTAACCCTTGTCTCTTTCCTAAGTCCTCCCAATTATCCTACCCCATATAACTCATTGTCTCCCCATCTCCCTGCTCACTCTCTCGTCTCGCTGCTGCGCCAGAAAGAGGCTGGGAGCCAAACCTGGGTTTGAATAAAGACTCTTTGCTTTTGCATCGGAGAAAGCTCTTTAGTGTTGATTATTGGGGACCCTGGACTCTAGGCACAACAGAAGAACTAAACTCGAACTTCCTTACAAGTAATCTCAGTCACTGCTTAAGATGAAAGTAAGACTGAAGCCACATGCCAGGGAATGGCCTCGATTCTTCTTTCTGGGATGTGCTATATTAGCCACTGTCATCCCTGCCACGATTACAACAGGCTTCTAAGTCCTTCCATTCCTGCTAGCCCTTCTTCAGGGAGCATCTAGAAGGATCTTTGAAAAACATAAATGCACCGCCAGCGTGGCCCAGTGGTTGAGCATCGACCTAGGAAACAGGAGGTCATTGTTTGATTCTGGTCAGCTCAGGTTTCAGCCTCGATCCCCAATGGGTGGGTGTGCAGGAAGCAGCTGATCAATGACTCTCATCAATGATGTCTCTATCTCTCTGTTCCTCTCCCTTCCTCTCTGAAATAAATAACAATATATTTTTTTAAAAAGAAAGAAAATCACGACTAGGAGCACGTCACATCCTCCTCATACCCGCTAAGGCCTGTCATTGATCCTAGAATAAACCCAGGCTTTTTATTCTGGCTGAGGACGAAAGGGGCCACATGCTGACCTGACAAGCTCAGGGGAGGCCTGCATGGCAGTCTTGCAAACTCAGAGACCTAAAATAACCACAAAGGATGGTCTGAAATTAAACTTTAAACGCAGATATGGTATGCAGTTACTTCCTAGGCCGGTATCTTCACTGACAAGATCAACCTTTACCTTAACTGAGCCTATCTGTCTTTTTGCATCTAGGATAACATACCCTTGTAATGTATAAGTAACTTGTAACTTCCCTTTTTTTTGGAGCCGCTGGGGCACAACCAAATGTGGTGGGTGC
>PVJN01021220.1:0-34939 GCA_004026805.1 Lasiurus borealis | reverse complement strand
CAGCTGAGGATTACCTCAAAACTTTTTCCGAACTGATAGAAGCCAAAGGATATATCCCCCAGCAAGTCTTCAGCTCTGACGAGACAGAGCTTTTCTGGAAGAAGATGCCGAATAGGACTTATATAACGGCAGAGGAGAAGGCGATGCCAGGCCACAAACCCATGAAGGATAGGCTAACTCTCGCACTGTGCGCCAATGCGAGTGGCGACTGCAAGATCAAGTCTCTGCTCCTATACCATTCGGAAAACCCCAGAGTCTAAGTCACATAAGATTTTAAAAGGTAAACTGCAAGTTATGTGGAGGGCAAACCAGAAGGCATGGGTCACCAGGCAGTTCTTTGTGGAGTGGGTAAACCTGGTTTTCGGCCCTTCTGTTAAGAAATATCTACAGGAAAACAACCTAACCATGCAAGCCCTCCTCGTCCCTGACAATGCTCCCGCTCACCCACCGAACCTCGAAGATGAACTCCTCGAAGAGTTCAAGTTTATAAAGGTTGTCTACCTACCTCCCAACACCACTCCTATCCTGCAGCCCATGGATTAGGAGGTGATTTCTAATTTTAAAAACCTGTACATCAAGCACCTGTTCCAGCGCTGCTTTGAGGTGACAGAGAACACAAACCTCACCCTTCGAGAGTTCTGCCTCAGAATTATTGATCAGGCCTGGCTGGATGTTACAATGAGGACTTTGACCTCTGCATGGAAGAATCTGTGGCCTGAGGCTGTAGCAGAAAGGACCTTCGAAGGATTCAAACCTGAGGTGCCAGTGGAGGAGGAGATAGTGTCTCTGGAAAAATCCATGGGCCTGGATGTGGATGAGAGAGACATGAATGAGCTCATCGAGGAGCACTCTCTGGAACTCACCACAGAGGAGTTACAAGAGTTGCAGTGTCAGCAACATGTGGAGGTTCTCCAAGAAATTGGTTTCGAGGAGGAGCCAGAGGTGGAGGAGATCTCTACAAGTGAGATAAAGGAGATCTTAGGAATGTGGAAAAGAAACACCCCGAGAAAGTTGCTACTGGTCGTGCATCCGAGCTGTTCAATGAAACTTGCCTCTCCCATTTCAGAAACATTCTGAAAGGGAGGAAGAGGCAAACCTCTTTGGACACGTTTTTTTTTAAAATCAGCCAAAAATGCAAAGACCAGTAGCAATTAAGTTCAGTGAAGATTAGTTAAGTTACATTTAGTTTAGGGATAAAGTGTAGCATTAAGAGTGTAACGAGTAGGTAAATACACTTTATAACACCAGTTTATTCCTTTACATTCTCTTTTATTATGTTTTTATACAATATTTGTCATTTATGAATACATTTTCCTTATTCAAAAACACGTAACAACTGGGGTGGCATTTTGGGGGCTGGCACGGATTAACAGCATTTCAATTGATTTCAATGTGGAAATTTGCTTTGAGATACGAGCAACTTGATATACGAGCAAGGTTACGGAACGAATTAAACTCATATCTCGAGGTACCACTGTAGTCCCATTTGTTAATTTTCTCCTTAGTTCCCATTGCCCTGGAAGCTGTATCAGTAAAGATATTGCTAAGACACATGACTCATGTTTTGTTTCCTATTAATTCTTCTAGGATTTTTATGGTTTCTCATCTTATGTTTAAGTCCTTTATCCATTTTTGGTTTATTTTTGCGTATGGCATAATTTGGTGATCTAATTTCTTTCTTCCTTCTTTTCTTTCCTTTTTTGCGTGTATCTGTCCAATTTTCCTAACACCATTTATTGAAGAGACTATCTTGACTTCATTGTATGCTCTTGCTTTGTTTGTCAAATATTAATTGAGCATAATGACTTTTTTTTTTATTCTATGTAAGCTATGAACCTTTAAAGTGAAAATACCATTTGGAAATTATTTGATTAGGGGTGGATGCCTTAAAAATCAGCATGTTAACCTTGACACTAAAAATTTCACAAGCAAAAATTCCCAAATTACTCCACAGCAGTGCCCATAATAAATCCTCTCTGCTCTAGACATGATAAAGATTGAAAGAACAAAAGTAATTTATTTATTTATTACATAAATACATCGCCCTTTTTCCAACCACAGTTGAAAGTGGGTCCTATGCAGTGTCATACATATGCAGGGGACTGCCAGAGGAGACATCTAGCCACTGACTGTGAAGAGATTATTGTTTCTTCTCCATAATTTTAAATTTATACAGTTGACTAGTAAAAACTTTCATAATAAAAGTATGTTAAATTAGTAGATTTACTGAACCAGATGATGCTAATTCTCTGCTACTTTATAACCTTCTGAATGTGACTTGGAAGCCTGTCCCTTCTAGAGGTGGGGTCTATTTTCCAACTCTGAATCTGGGCAGCGTTGTGGTTTACTGTGGCCAACAGAATGCAACCAGAATGCATTTTGAGCCCGATCTCCAGAGGCCTTGCATGTGTCCAAGCTTATGCTCTCAATTCTTAATGCTTTCATGCTCTGAGAACAAGCTGGAGGATCAGAGACCACATGGAGCAGAGATCAGCTGTCCAGGCTGATGACAGTCTAGACCAGCCTCCCCATCCCCATTCCCCCACTAATTCTCCAGGTATCTGCAGCCATGTGAGTGAACAGACATGAACCCAGCTAAGATCTTCTGGGTCTGACCAAGATCAGCACAACCATCCACCTGGCCAATAGAATGGTGAAAAATAAATGTTTCTTACTGTATACTATTAAAGTATGCCACTGAAGTTTGTGGTTACACAACATATTGTGGAAATAGATAACTGATGAAGTTCAGATGACTTTTTAAGAACAGTATCAGGCTTATTCTTTTATTCCTGAAATCTATAGCATGGATTTAATGCATCTATATGAGGAAATAATTATTATATACTAGAAGCCTAGTGCACAAAATTTATGCACTGGGGAAGGGGGAGCAGTCCCACAGCCCAGCCTTCACGCTCTCCAATCTGGCTCCCAACTATTTGCCTGCCTGCCTGATTGCCTGATTGCCCCTAACCACTTCTGCCTGCCAGCCTGGTCACTCCCTAAATACTCCCCTGCCAGCCTGATTGACACCTAACTGCTCTCCTGCCAGCCTGGTTTCTCCTAACTGCCCTCCCTTGATGGCCATCTTGTGGTGGCCATCTTTGATCACATGGGGGCGGCCATCTTATGTGATGGTGTGAGGGTGAATTTGCATATTACATGGAGCAAGATCAGCTTTATTACATAGCATAATTTATAATTTAAAACACATATATAGCAGAAGCCCATGAGGGTCTGGACATTTGTAAAGTCCAAGTCAGGTCTCTCTAACTCCAGAACTGTATTTTAAACCACAGAGTTACATTCTTGATCTCCCACAGGCTCAGGTGTGAGCTCCAGCAAGAACAGAGAGGTTCACTTTACAAGAAGTAACTCTATGGCCTGATGAACAATTTATCCTGGTGCGGAAATGAAGAAGGCTGCTTCCATTTGAAAATTGATATCTCTGTATTAAAACTACAGTAACTTGATTTTCTGGGGAAAAATAGTCTGAACAGCAGGCAGTGTTAAAATCTCACCCCATACTGGTACAGATGTTTAATAATAGTGTACTCAGCTAATGAAACTCATATATCAATGAAATATGTTTAGCAGCTTAAAGAAAGGAGATCTGTTAAAATTATGATTTTATAATACAGTTCTTTCTGTTACTCTCCTGACACCTTTACTCTAAAATTAGGCAAGAGCAGCTCAGCTGGATGGTTCATTTGTTTGGAACATAGTCTCATACACGAAAGAGATTGCCAGTTTAATCCTGGTAAGGGCACATACTTAGGCTGACCAGGGAAAGAACAGGTTACATAGGGGAGGCAACTGATTAATATTTCTCTCTCACACCGATGTTTCTCTGTCTCCCTTCCTGTTTCTCTCTCTCTCAAATCAACAAAACATATCCTCAGGTGAGGATTAAAATTTAAAAAAATAAATAAAAATTAGGCAAGAGCAATTATTTGACCAGATGCTTCTTAGTCTAACACCATCCTCCAATTAGAGTAAACTGATATTTGAAGGGAAGGTGTTGGTGAGTGAAGCAGTATGTTTCAGTGAGATGCAATGGAAATAAATTATCTTGTGAGTCAATATTCCATCCAAAGAAAGCAAAGTAATTGGATAGAGAAGAGCAGCGGTTCTTAAGGTGATTTCAGGAATGCGTTAGAAATGCAGACTCTCTGGCCTTACCCCATACCTACAATATCAGAACTCAGGATTGAGTTTCAATAACCCCTTTATGTAATGTTTTTATTTTAACATTATTATAGATGTCCCCCCTTTTCTCCCATTTTGCCTCCCTCCACCTAGAGCCCATCATCCTCTCCCTCTGGCCCTGAGCACACTGTTGTTCGTGTCTATGGGCTATGCATTGTATGTTCTCTGGTTACTCCCTTCACCTCCTTTCATCTTCTCCACCCCACCCACCATAGAACATTTATCAGTTCTGTACTGTATCCATATCTTTGGTTCTATTTTGTTGGTTAGTTTATTTTGTTCATTGGATTCCATGTATAAGTGAGATCATATGGTATTTGTCTTTCTGTGACTGGCTTATTTCTCATAGCATAATAATCTCCAGGCCTGTGATTTCAATACCTGTTGAAGGTGAGGAGTCACAGGGAAAAGGAAGGATATTATTCAAAGGAGGACTTTCCTCTTTATATTTTAAGTTTGGGCTTTGAGCTCCATTCAGAGAGGTGGAACCAGGCAATGTTGCTCAGCCTGCGGGTGGCCCCTCACTTTGCTGCAGTTCTCTCTGCTCCTTAAACTGAACCCTCGGGCTGCCCTGTGGAGGTCACAGCACCTTGTATGTCATGCAAAAAGTATTTCCCAGCCAAGCGCTTTGCCTCCAGCTGTGAAATTGATTAGTGGCCTTAAAGTCCCCAAAGAGTCTCTACTGCCAGCTGTAGTTGCTATTTTAAATTTGTAGTAGAAAAGAGTATGTGAGAAAGAAAGGCATTGTGTATTACATAACAGAAAAAAAAGAAAAGAAATTTTCTTTTCTCCAAGTTAGAGAATGACTGACTCAGAAGAAATGTGACATGCTTTAACTTCTTCTGTTAGAACTTTTTTTGTTGGAATAGCCTAACTTTTAGTTAATTGTTACAAAGCTACTTCTGAAATCAGTATCAAGAAATTTAACTTATAAAGATTCAAGATTGACTGTGGAATTAGAAACTGAAAATGAGCCAGTGCCAATTCAAGGGGAGGGTGTGCTCCTAGTGAAACTCTTGGCCAGAGTGAACTGTCCACACCTATTCTGGAACACTGGGAGAGAAATCTAAAGTGCTTTCTATAGTCAAGTGATTACTCAGGTCTGAATTTTCCCCCTCCTAGGTCATTGCTTTCCATAAGAATAAATTATAAAGGTCCAGTTAAAACCTGTGAGTCATTCATTGCCAAAGGATGTGAGAACACTAAACCTACAGAAAAAAAATGCAGCCAGATATGAACTATTCTATTAATCTAGCCGTAACTTTACCCAGCAAGCTTTTATTGAGCATCTGCTATATGTAAGATGTGTTAAGCTCTGGAAATGTGAGTAAAAAGGTACTTAGTCTATAGTATAGAAACAAGATGTGGTGAATGTTAAAACAAGTCTAGTTCAACCAGAACACCCAAGGGAAAACTGATGAAGAGACTGGAGAGGAGACTTCTATACTGGGTGAAGAGAGAGAAGGCATTTCAGGCAGCAGGGGGAGCCTCTGCAGAAAAGCCAGTCTAAAAACCTGACCTGAGGGGTCTTGGACGGGCAGAGCACTTGTAGAGGTTCTGCAGAGTGGGCGGGGAAAGAGGTCAGGCGGGATGGATTTTGCAGGCACTGAGACAGGTGGGGCCGGGTTGTTCTAGCATAGTTTGCCAAGGTCATGTAGTTGGATGCTAACTCTACCAGGAGTCTGAAGATGGTCTGTACAAGTGAGATAAAGGGGGCAGGGAATTTGATATGAGATGAGCAGAAAAGCAAAGTGAACATTTGTCTCCCCTTAGTTGTGTGATATGTCCTAATTGCTTCCACGACCAAAGCTGAGACTTCTCCAACCAAAGCAAGCAGACACTCTAGCGTCTCTGATGGGTGCAGGCATAAAATTTATTGTTATATGGTCACAGACTATTTGGAAAATGAAACTAACAATTCACTTTTTTAAAAATTTCCCCATGTTATTCAAGAAAGGACAGAAAAAAGTATTTTTAATCATTGGGTATGTGGGGTTAAAAACATTGAATACTACAGTTCCTAAAGCACCTTTTACAAATTTATCCAAGTAACTAACATTTATTGAGCACAATATAATGACTACCACTTTCACTTTGTTTTGGTTTACTGGCGGAATTGTTTTTCCAGTTAATGTTTTCTAGAAAATACTTCCTACTCTGTGCACAATGGTACCACATATTTTTTCTAAAGCATCTCTTAAACACATCCTAATACTCTGAAGTAGAAGGATGATGCTTAACTCAGGAGGAAATTCCAGCCAGGTCCCAGCTACTGCTTTGGGGATAAATTATATGATACAGACAAATAGTAATCTATTGGCCCCGAAGTTTTATTTTTAGTTAATATAAAGCCAATTAGATTTTTACATAGTGTGTGTTGGGAGTGGCGGGGGAGAGCAAGATTCATAATAGGAAAATATATTAACTAGGACAAAATGAAGTGAGGGGCCACCAAGGTTGAGCAACATTGCCTTGTTCCTCAAAGCCCATAGGTGGAAAAACTACAAACATAATATTGGAGGTAAATGTGTTCTGTACTCATTCTAGTAAACTTGGCAACAAGGCAGCTCAAAGGAGAAAACGTCTCTCGTGTACCTTGTTCTCTTTTGGTCTGGCTTGCACTATTTTAAAATTTTTTAATCATTATTTCAGAAGAAAAGATTCCTAGAGATTTTTTCCTAACTCAGAACAATTCACACAACAACAAATGAATTTTAATTCCCCATTGTTACTTATGAGATTTATTATTATTATTATTATTATTATTATTATTTAAATACCTACTTAAATATGAGTGACAAGGAGGCCTGGTCTTGCTGATGGCTATGTCACTGAGTTTACTTCAGCTGTAAAAGGGGGTTAACCAAGGATGCTAAGAGGAACTCTGGGTCATGACCAGATGGCTGCCATCAGTGAATACGTGTGAAGAGAACTTCCCAAATGATTACAAGGAGAGACAGGGGGACAGGGACTGAATGCCTATGGAAAGTAGTAGATTTGGTGAGACCACAGCCAAAGAGAAAATCCAGAGTACCAGAAGAACCAGGGTGGGAATTTTGAGGTGAGCACAAATGTTGACTAGACTATGGGAAGAAGAAAAACTAAATGGCTTGAGGATTTTGAATGTCACTCTAATCTAGTTTAAATCTAAGATAGATAATCAAATAGCATCTATAAAAAAAATAAGCCATTAAGGAAAAAAAAGAAATCCCTTATCAAATATACAAAATTATGTAAACAAGTGAAAAGAGTGTTTTGTATATATATTTGCTTTTACCAGTTGTACTAGAAGCTTCAGAAATTTTATGTTTCAAATCTTTAAATATCTAAAACACATAATTGAAATTAAAAGCCAGACAGTGGACTTTGGGAAAGTATTTTTCATGCATGTGATTTGTGGTGGGAGAAGGAAATAGAACATATGGCTCAAAGAATCTATTTACTCACCTGTTGCCTGGAAAGCCTAATATTGACCTTCTTTTGTTAATTTTAATTTTTTAAAACTGTTTTATGAAAGAAAGAGGGGCAGAGAGAGAGAGATTTCTTACTCCACTTATTTATGTATTCATTAGTTGATTCTTGTATGTGCCCTGACTCAGGATTGAACCCACAACCTTGGCATATTGGTAGGAGCACTAACCAACTGAGTTACCCAGCCAGGGCCCAAATCTTCACCTTCTTAAGCATGAGGCCTGAGCCCCCAGCACAGTGCCTAGTGAACATTAGATCCCAGGAAAGGTTTGCTTTGGCACAATTTGAACTGACCAAGGCAAAATGACACAAGTACCAAAGATGTCTCAAAGATACAAAATATTGATTACTCAGTTGTATCACCAAATACTCAACAAGTCATTTAACAGGAGGTTGGATATTTTTGAGAAGCCCACAACTTCCCATGTGTTGGAGTAGATTGTGCTGATATTTACCTTCCCTGTGATATTTCTACAGGAGCCCCTTATTGTCAGTCTCCATCTTCTCTATCCTCCCCACAATATAAGACATTTCCAACAGGTAGTCATCTGATCACTTTCAAACACTCAATTGTTAGTCACAAATGCACTGCTTTTTCAGAGAATAATTTGTGTGGCTGCTCAAAAACTTCACCAAGTTTACCTGTTAACAAACCTTGTCTTCATGAGAAGACAATGTAATTGTTTTCCAAAGGAATCTATTGAAAGGAAGAAGACAGTAAGAGTTTCCCTGTAGTGAATAATGCCCTGGTTTGACTGAGAACTGGGAGGATTGAAACCAGAAGTTCACAGCTTTTAGTGTTTGGTGTTTTCCTGGGCCAGTGAGACTATTTTCACAACACAAATTGCCCCCTTGATATTGGACAGGTGAAAACAATAGTCATGCCTCATTTTATTTTTTTTTTTTACCAAGAATTAAAAGAATGTGAACAAGAATGCCTAGTAAAAGAATATCCAACTATGCACTTTAAATGAATCAAGGCATATGGTTGTAGGAATGGAGGCAACTTATTTCAATTGTATCGTCAGTGGAGGTCAGCACGCACCCCACTCGCTAAATCTGTATAAACGTGCTTCCATTTGCGTTTCCTGATGAAAGTCCCTGAAGCCTTACTCTGCCCTCAAAAGCCCAGGGATGCAAGCGTTCATGCGGGCCAAGGGCCACCAAGTGGCTTCCAGAAAGCAATGCTGACTCCACGTACAGACCGCCCGGGACAGTGTGATTCAAAAACAGAGAGCTGTTTACACACAGAGACCAGCAAGACGTGACTTCCGAGCAGCCGGTAAACTGACAAGCGAAGCACCGGGGTGTGAGCCTGCGCATCTGCGTTTGCAACCGAGTGCTGGGCACGCGAGTGCAGTTCCTCCCGAAGGCGCTGGTTCGCACTGCTATCCCGCATCCGACCCCCCCCGGAGAACTAGTAATAAGCGCACATCCCTTGGGGAGAGTCAACCGCCAGAGATTTGATTCTGTAGTTCGGCGGGGGAGGAGGGGGCCGAGAACTCGCGGTTCTAACCAGTTCCCGGGAAACGCCGACGCTGCGAGCCCACGCGGAGACCCGCGGCTGTGGGATCTGGGGCCCCCGAGGCGCAGTTGGATGGGTGAGGAGGGAGAAATCTGGGTGTCTGGAGGACGTGGCCCGTGGCGCTTCATCTTCCTTTGTGCTCGGCAGCAACCGCAGGCACACGCCAGACCCATCCCCAGTCCCGGGCCAACTGTGGCCAGAGTTCTCCTCGGGGAACGCGCGCAGCCCCTCCCTTCCACACCCTTTCCGCCTCTACGGATCCTCGCCCGACCCCAGCACCTGCTCAGCCCCATCTGAACCCCGCGCACAGTCCACCGTGTGCCCCGCGCCTCCAGCGCCCCATCCTCCGAGTTCCTAGCCGCTGCTCCACCGGAGGCCTCCGGGCTGATCTGCAGCTCTCCCCCGAGGGGAGTTAAGAAGTTAGTAAAACATCAACTGGGAACCACGAACTTCGGAGGGTATACCTGGCACCTGCGTAACTTCAGGAGGTTTGCTTCCCTCCCTCTGGATGCAGTATTCAGCTTCTCTGGTTGTTGGACATTTAGCCCAAGCGGGGGAATTCGGGTGAGCGTGAAGGAAGCTTCAGCACAGAGGAAACAGCCGGAGCCCAATACTAAGCTGGTACCCACCTTCCTCTTCCCTGGGCCCAACCTCCACATACAGCCAGGCAGGAGCTGCGCCAGCTCTTGGTTGTAGCCTGTATTCCCCGCAGGTTTACAAGTGCACAGTGCCTCTGGATCCCCCACCTACCTGCGCAGAAAGGAGGAGCCCTGGATGTCAAAATTCCAGAAGACTCGTGGGATGGCTTTCTTGTTTAGTAGGGAATTGGGAGGAGGGACGGGGGTAATTCTCAAGAAGTGACTTGTCCACGGTTATATTAATGAATTTTTGTTTTTTAGTTTTCCAAGTATTAAATGTGGCTGGTCAGTCTGAGCATAAATGTAAAGACTAAGACAACTAGACAAAATGCTGATTTGGATTAAAAACGCCTAATTCAGGGAAAACCTGATCTTATAGTTTGTGTGTGATCATTGTATTTCATTCTAGCTAGGTAGTGGACCAAGTGCTTAAGTCAGCAGGTGGCTGATAACACCCAAGGCTACATGTGGCTACAGCTGGCCTGCTTTGAGAAGAAATGGACAGACCACGGGTTCCATCTAGTGTTCTATTGCTAAAGAAACCTCTACTAACCAATAACAGCCGTCAGAAGTCTGAGCAATCAGCTTCGAGAAATGCAGGCTGGCAATAGACCACAGATGTCTTTAACTTTAATAAGTTCCTTTCCACAGGGGATGCCTCCCAAAAAGGCTTCCTGAGAGAAATAAGACTTTAACAGGGAGCTTTGGAACAAAGTGATTTACATATGGTAGTTTAGAGTTGTGTTAGGAAATATTTTTTCCCAGAACCTCAATGACTGGGGAAAGGATATTTTTCAGAGAATAGTCAAGACTCTGTTAAAGCAAATTACTTAATAAACTTTTCCCTAACTAGATCATAACCTGCATGATGTCAGGAAAGATTTTCTTGTTTCCTAATGTCACCCCTAGGGTCTGGCAAAGTGTGTGACTGCATAATACAATCTTTACTACAAATGAATTAAAAAACATTGATGAGTCACAGAATGAAGCTGATATTCCTGATAACCACCCGTGTAACCCACATGTCAGCCGAGGACACCTTATTTGCTGGTATTTAGTTGCGATTGCCACATCCGCTCCCAGGCTCCCAACCCCACATACTGCTGGGAGCATACCAGATGCATTGCTGCCTGAGGTTTCAGTGATTTGCTAAGTGGCTTTGAAAGTTCCCTTTTCATTTAAAGTCATACTGTGTGTGCTGATCCCAAAATAGAATTCAAACATTTTTCACCTGATTCCCTAAACACTATTTAGGTAGTACAGTAATGTGTTTCAGACATATACCCAAGATTTGGTGGTTAAGGTTGGGGTTATATTATTATATAGATAGCAAGTAATTTAAGCCCCTGAGCTTCTCCTTTTCTTACTCTCAACTGTCTCCTCAACACGCACATCCAACTACGTCTAGACCAAGGACCAGATTTCTATCTCTATCTAAACTCCACCTGTATGTTAAACTGCTGCTTTTATATCTCCATTTGGATGTTGTAAAAGGCTCCTCATTGCTCCTGTGCAGCAATTCCAGGCATCACATCCGGATAAGAAACTTCCAGAAGCAGAAAGAGGCCACCTCCTCTGGTCTTCTTTATAGAAAAACAATCTTTCCCAAAAGCTTCTTAGCACAGCTCCACTTATATCTCATTGGCCAGAATTCAGTCACATGACCATATCTAAGCCAAGCATAGATTCAGGAATAGCATCACCACAATTGACTTAAACCAAAAAGGAACTTACCTCTGAACTTAATAATGTAAAGAAAGGATGGATATCTGAACAAAACCAGGTTTCTGTTGGCAAGCAAGTAGCAGAAAATGGATGCTGAGTAGTCAACCAACAATGTTTGCTACTGTGCACTGTTGGTGGGAATGCAGACTGGTGCAGCCACTGTGGAGAACAGTATGGAGTTTCCTTAAAAAACTAAAAATGGATCTCCCATTTGACCCTGTAATCCCACTCTTAGGAATTTATCCTAAGAAATCACAAACACCAATCAGAAAGGATTTATGCATCCCTATGTTCATAGCAGCACAATTTACAATAGCTACAATTTGGAAACAGCCTAGGTGCCCATCAGCAGATGAGTGGATCAGAAAACTATAGTACATCTACACAATGGAATTCTATGCTGCCATTAAAAAGAAGGAATTCCTACCATTTGCAGCAACCTGGTTGGAACTGGAGAGCCTTATGCTTAGTGAAATAAGCCAGTCAATGAAGGAGAAGCATCACATGATCTCACTCATTTGTGGATAATAAAGAACATTTAAACTGATGAACAAAAGGATAGATACAGAGGCAGTAAAGCATCAAACAGACTGTGAAATTACAGCAGGAAGATTAAGGTTAGGTAAGGGAGATAAGAGATCAATCAAAGGACTTATATGCATGCATATAAGCATAACCAATGAACATAGACACTGGGGGGTTGGGGTATGCCTGGGAGGGAGGGGGGCAATGGGGAGATATGTATAAAAAATTAATAAAATAAAAATTAAAAAAAGAAATGCACATTACCATGTACTCTATGAAAAAAGCATGACAACTCTGATGGAAAATATTATTAAGTTTTATAAATCCCTATTATACTGAATTAGTAATTTCCTAAGCTTCAAGTTTGGGTGCTTTGAAATTTAATGTTAACTGGCCAAGAACATATCAGTGAAAGACTGTTCAGTTACAATTTTAGTTAAAGATTATCAATATTAAATTTAACCATTTTATTCATATTTTATTTTTCACCATAATTATTGACTAATGCTTTTCCTTTTTGAAAGTAAAAGTTTTCATTTATAAAGAATTTTAATTACATAAATTACATCATTTCAAACATTTATAATCAAGGAGGTAAAAATCAATTTTTATCACTAAGATATTTCAATTTAAGGAATACACAAATATACACTTAAATGATGATTAAAGATGATGAAGGCTTTAGCTATAAACAACCTGAGTATCCTAAGTAGAGGGTTAGATAAGTAAATTGTGATATAGTCATACGATGAAATAGTATGTTTTGCCTTTTCCACTGAATATGTTGCACCCATATATTTATAGTTTGCATTTATATAATTTGAAAAGGCACATGGAGATCACCACTTTATTTTATTTTTTAATTACTTTTTCTTTCTTTCTTTCTTTCTAAATCCTCGCCCAAGGATATTTTTCCATTGATTCTTTAGAGCAGTGGTTCTCAACCTTCCTAAGGCCGTGATCCTTGCATACAGTTCCTCATGTGGTGGTGACCCCCAACCATGAAATGTTGCTACTCTTATGCATCGTGATGTAAATATCTGCATTTTCCGATGGTCTTAGGCGACCCCTGTGAAAGGGTCGTTCGACCCCCAAAGGGGTCGAGACCCACAGGTTGAGAACTGCTGCTTTAGAGACTGGAAGAGAGAGAGAAAGATAGAGAGAAGCATCAATGTGAGAGAAACACATTGATTGGTTGCCTCCTACACAAGTGCTGAACAGTGCTAGACCAGGGAGGAGCCTACAACTGAGGTATGTGCCCTTGACCAGAATCAAACCCGGGACCCTTCGGTCCACAGGCTGAGCTCTATCAAACAGGCTAGGGCTGGACATCACCACTTTAAACTGTTTACATTCATATCAATGTAACCACAAACATGAGACTACCCAGAAATTTACTCCACTGAGATGGAGTCAGTTTGTGAAAGACCTTGAGAACCATTGTAAAGAGCTTGAAGAGAGAATGATGTAATACATACACCAACAGAGTTACCTTGGGAAATTCAGGAAGATAGGGAAAAAATAAAATGGTAGTATATAATATCTTGATAAAACAACTTGAAAGGTGAGGCCTTAATGGTTTAGATGGGAAGAGACAATAAGAAGGGGGATTGTAATACTAGTCTATATAATAAATGAATATAATTGTTGAGTGTGAATTGAGTGAGTAGAAAAGATAAAGATGGAAGTAGAGAGAAAGGAAGGAGGACTGGAACATGTCACTGTGATTGGAAACCTGTGAAAGGTTTTGTATTTAATTCTAAATGCAACAGGAAGTCCTTAAAGATTTTAAGCAGAGAATTTTCCCAAAATGGTAGTGGAGGAATAAGTGGATATTATACTGATACACTCCCAGGACCAAACTGGAATTACAACTAAAATAAAGAAAAACCTTCCTGAATAATCAACTGAAGACTAGCTAGAGAGAATACTGATAACAAAGGACTGAAAATGAAGACCACATAGAGACTGGTAGGAAATACGGAGGTGTGAAAGGTTGCCCAGGCTCCCACAGTAGAAGCTGAAGGTCCGAAAAGATATCTCAGTTGTGAGGGGGTTGCCACTGAGAACTCTTAGATCTAAACCCCAACCCTGGGCTCCCCAGTCCAGAGCACTAGAAATGAGAAAGGTGCCCACAGAACATCTGGCTGTGTAAAGCAACATCATTACTATCTGTCAGGGAGAGACAGCTGGAAATGCAGGCACCCTCTTAAAGGGCCAACACACAAAATTTAACGTGTAGTCACTCACCTTGGGCTCTGGCAGAGGGAGAGTAGAGTGGACTGGAGCTGTGTGAGCAGAAGCCAGAATTGAGGGTTCTGGGGCTAGAACTCAGAAGCATACACACTGTGGAGGACATCTTTCTCCAGCTGACCTTTGCTATCCAGGTGATTTTTGCCTGGGTGGAAGGCAGTTGCCCCACCCAACTTGGCCTGTAGTGTTTCTGAGGCCCATTAAGAGACTAAAAATCAGCCTGCAGGCAGAAGCAATTGCCGAAATCTATAGTCAATAGCCTGAGGCTAATCAAAACTGAATATAATCAGACTGACACAGAGGTGGGTCTCTGGAGGTTTTGAACTTTTCCCTGATCTAAATTGGGGCCCAGGGCTAGGAAAAACAGACCTTGGTGCACATCTTGGTCCTTTCTAAAGGCACCTAGCCCCAGCAGAGGGAGTCACAAGCTGTGGATTGCTGGTAGCTCCAAATAGGGTACTCAGAGCCAGTTACAAACAGTGTCTGACACTCTTCTGCACTAGAGATTGGGAAGCATAGTGAATCTATCTAATACATAGTCACAAAACCAAATAGGCAGCCAGAATTGGGAGACAAAAATCAAGCCCCAAATGGAAGAACAAGAGAATTCATCAGAAGAAGAGCTAAATGAAATGGAGATAAGAAATTTATCAGAGATAAAGTTCAGAAAACTAATGACAAAGATGCTCAATAGCATGAGAAAAGGTATAGTCACTATAAAGAATAACAGAGCACTAACAACACAGTGGAAGAAATACACAGCAGAGAATGATGTAATACATATACCAACAGAGTTACCTTAGGAAATTCAGGAGGATAGGGAAAAGGATCAGATCAGTGAACTAGAAGACAGGGTAGAAAAAAAAATCACTCAATCAGAGAATCAAAAAGAAAAAACAATTAGAAAACAGGAGGACAGCTTAAGAAAGCAGTGGGACATCATGAAACAACAATACTCATAGAGTTCCAGAAGGGGAAGAAATTGAGTAAGGGATTGAGAATATGCTTGAAGAAATAATGACAGAAAAATTCCCTAATCTAATGAAGGAAAAAAGTCACACAAGTTCAGGAGGCACAGAGAGTCCCAAATATGTGCCCTAACCAGGAATCCAATTGAGCCACACTGGCCAGGGCATATTATACATTGTTTATAGCAACAAAAATTAAAATAATTATTCTAATAATCATGTAAATAATAAGCATCATGTGATGAAATATTATACTATCATTACATGAGGTATATAAAAGAATAGAACCCCCCCTGCAGTTTTTCTCCATGTCAGGTGACTCTGGTGATTAGGTTGTAGCTTAGTGGAGAGAATGGAGTGCTTTTCAATAAATGTTCCATGTTTAGAAACCATTTAACATATGGTGAAAATCCATGCTTATGTTGGACTCCTATATTTGCATTCTATATAAAGAGCAAAGAAGATTTTACTCTGATTAGATATATAAGTGCTATTTATTAAAAAAATACACAGTTGAACAAGATAGATAGATATAGATACATATTAGAAACAGCTCATCAAGCATCTGGGGCTTTTGATGGGATTACAATAAATTTGAGAACTGACTTTCTTACAGTACTGAGTCTTCCTATAAATGAACATGGTATATGTCTCCATTTTATGTATAGTAAAGTTTTATACTTTTCTTCAAAGGTTTTGAGTATTATTTGTTAGATTTAATCATGTTTTCCAAATGTTTGTTACCATTGTAAACTGATATTTTAATATTTTATTTTTTAAATATTTGTTGCCATTATATTAAACTAGTGGTCCTGTGCATGAAATTCCTTCCCTAGGGAGAAGGTCCCTCAGCCCAGCCTGCACTCTCTCCAATCTGGGACTCCTCAGGGGATGTCCGACTGCCAGTTTAGGCCCAATCCTGCAGGACATCCTTCACACAATCTGGAGCACCAGTGGGTCTTTCTTAACTTTTATTTATTTATTTATTTATTTATTTATTTATTGTAGGGCAAAAGTCTATGATTTTTTATTAAAACTGAAAAACTGTCAGGGTCAGGGACAGGAATGACAGAGGACCCATCCTAGGTGGATTGGATCCTGGGGGTGCAGAGTGGAGAACATTGTTGACATAGTTGTCAGAATTCAAATGGCGTCTGTGGATTGAACCTTAATACCATTTGAATGGAGATTGCCTCACATGGTTGGGTGGAGAATTGTTATGTAGGAGTGTCTGCTTTGGGGAAATACTCGGGAGTATCCGGGCATCCTGTCTTGTGTAGAGCATGCTCTCAAACAGCTCAGAAAAGGACTGCGGGAAATGGGCATAAATGCACACACTCACAGTCTAATCTTGCTATTTTTAACTTCACCTTTGTGCACTTGGCTACTTGCTAAGATCCGTAACTCCAGAATCCAGGCTTGCAGAGCTTCCACAGCCGTTGGGCCACGGCCAGTGTGCAGGAACTTTGCAGACAGACCCGCGGGCACAATCCCAGCTGAGTTCCAACAGGTGCCACTGTTTTCTTGTTTCCGCTCAAGTATGTGACCTGGGGTCTTGCGACGGGTCCCACTGGGGCTTTGGCATGTCTGTCCTTCCTGGTGGCGTCTGGCTGTGTGGGATGGCCAAGCTGGCGCTCCAATGGCTGCCAATTCCCTGACCCTGAGAAGACTGTGCGGTAAAATACGGAGCAAAGATCGCGTTGTAAGCAAGTTCAGGCTGCCCCGTTTCAACCTTAAGGAGCCAACAGCACCCATCACATAGGGTGTCCTTTCCATGGAAACACAGAGAGCGCTGCCCCGAACACGCACGGTGCCGGCTCACCGGGCCCACAGACCAGCAGCGATGGCCACTTGAGGTGACATCGTGAAGTCTTTGCGCTGAGGGCTGAGTCCGGCTGCCAGGGCCACGTCCGGGACTACGCCCCACCGTGAAGCTCAGGGAACTGACAGAGTCATGTCAGTGCTGCAGCAGTTTCTCTATGCAGGTTTAACCATCCGCGTTCTTCGGGAAGAAGGGCTTTTTCTCCCACTCTGGACGGCCACCCTCCCCGGTGGCACTGGCGCCGGAGGACCTGGGGCCTGCCTGGGGCCTGCCCCTGCCCTAACAGCTCTGCGGCCCTCCGCCGGGCCCGCCGGCACCATCCAGCACTCGGTCTGTCCAGCGAGGTCCATCCTTTTATACGCCCCAACCCCACCCCACCCCCCAGCCAGGCCACCTGGCCACGTGTGCTCGCTCCACACCTGGCTGTGGGCCCAGGGCATCTGAGCGAAGCTCCCGCCCGGACCAGTCGTCTGTCTGGTTGTAGCAGCCCTAGTCTATTATGAGTATCATTATGCAATTGATTTTAAAATATTGATCAGTGCCCAGCAAACTGCCAACCTCTTTTCATTACTTATACTTTATCTGTAGAATTTTTGTACTTTCTAAATACACACTCACATCATCTATGATTTAACTTAGATTTTTCTCCTTTCCAAAGCTTATGCTTATTTCATCTTTTTATTGTATTGATTAGTAACTTTACCACAACATTAAAGAGAGGTGGTAATATTAAACATCTTTGTTTTATTCTCAGTCTCAAAGAAAAGACTTTCAGTGTTTCATTAAGTGTATTTCGTTGCAGAGTTCTTATGCAGCAACAGTTTGAGTGTTTTAAATTCTACTTTTGAAGTAGTCTTTCATTATGTCTACTTCTCTATCTCCAACATCAGCATTCTAGCAAGCCTCGTCTAAGCTATTCCCAAACCTTAAATTTTCCAAGGTACTGTCCCAATCTACCACCCCAAACTTTGCCATTACCTTAAACTTCCTTGCCCAAGACATAGTTTGCACTGTGTTCTAGTTCCAATGGCCTTTTTTAATTTCCCGAAAGCCCCAGAGTTGACTCCACTTTATCAGAGTGGACTCCCTTCCTGCAGGAGCTCCATTTTCCTCCAACTCACTAATATTGGAAATAGCATGTAGGAAGGTTGGGTTAATGATCTCACCCTGCTGTGCTTGCCAACTCTTCTTATATTTCTCGTTTGGCATCCCACTTTGAGGTTTTTAGTATTGGTTTAGTCCCCTTTCCTTCTTTAGTTGCTATGGTGAATTATTTTGCTGTAATTTTTTGTTGATGGTTTCGCTATTTTGGTTATTATTATTATTATTATTACTTTGGCCTTGGGATTGCATGAGATCAATTTACTCTGGCATCTTGAGTTGTGGCCAAATCACTCCAAACTCTGCCCCCGTTCTTATATGGCCTCCTTCTCCTTTTTCTCTGTCTAATTTCCCTTCCCTTCTCCCTTATTTAAGGACACTACACAAGTGATTGTATTACGGCCCACCCAGATATCCAAGATGACCCCACCATCACAAGATCCTTAATTAAATCACAACTGCAAAGACTTTTTTCAAAATAAGGTAACTTTCACAGGTTTGAGGCAATCAGGTATGGATATCTTTTTGGGGGGTGAGTTACTTTCAGCCTGTCACTATGGACTCACACTTCTTAAAACATAAAAAAAAACTTGGCACTCCATCAGTCTTGTTTCTAATATGTAAACAAATGCATTTAAAAGAAATGCTAGACAACTCAACCATGACCCCTAAGGATCTAATGTTTTCAACTATGGTTCTTCAAGCAACAATGCCTGCTGTGTGGTAAGTTGCCCTCTGGCCAACCATTTAACATTTCCCTGAAGAGTCTTCTCACATCTACACCATTGATTACCTTCATTTCCTCTAGCACAGTAATTAATGAAAACAATTCACTATAGGAAGTATATAACCTTAAAAATAAATGTTTTTGAAATGTGTAGCTTGAAAGAACAGAGCAAATCTCAGAGCGAAACATCAATCAATGGCCGCCTGTCTGCTCCCTATTGGGATGGAGCCCACAACCTGGCATTTGCCCTGACCAAGAAGAGAACCAGCAACCTTCCTTGCATGGAACAACACCCAGCCTACTGAGCCACACCTGCCAGGGCCCAAAGTTGACTTTACAAGACTGTGGTTCAGTGTCTATGTGAAAGGTGCCCAGAGAGCTCTCGTGACAGGAAGCAACACTGTCCCCAACTCAGCCTTCCACCGCAAGCTGACCCTTCAACAGCCCTTCCAGCACCTTTTTCATCCAACTCTTTTCTTCAGGAGCCCTTGCCATTTGTCAGACACCATTATCTCTTTGCCCCCACGAAGCAGGCCTCAACAAATGAGGAAAATGAATTACTGATAAGTTACAGCCCTGGATCAGGTCAAAGACGGAGACAGACCTGAACCCAATGCTATTCTTTCCAGAATCTGTGCGGGTATGCGCTGCCTCCTCTCCATGCCTCCCGCCCCGTGCTTCCACCCTAGTTCTCTGTTCAGGGTCTCTATTGTCCCTCTAGTGGCCTCCACAGACTTTGAGGCAATCAGGCAGAGTTGGAGGAGAATCGGGCACTCATAGCTCTGGGGGGGGGGGCTGCTCATTGTCCGCAGCCAGGCGTCCCAGGGTCGTCCGCGCCACTCCGCCTCTGCAGTTCCCTCTAGCGGTATGGTATCCTGGAGCCCCCAGGCTATCAGGAAACTTTCAGGGCCAATTAGGGTGTCCAATGATTCTATTACAGCCATAATCATTAAGCACCGACGACTATAGACCAGACATGTCCTAAGTGGTCACTTTGGTGATTACTTCATTCCGCCCTGGCCACAGTCTTGTGGGGGAAGCACTGTCACCATGTCCTGCTTACCATGGAAGTAAGGCCCAGACAGGCCAAGTCCTTAGCCAGTCACAAGGCTTGAGGTGGCCTGGCCAGAGCTCAAAGCCTGCTCCTCTGTTCTCAGAGTACCTGGCTCTTAAATAGAACAAGGTCCAGGCCATTCTTAGAAAATACTATTCTTACTAAATGTTAAAATGTAGCACAGTATTTTGCAAACCAGTTGTAAACAAGACGAGTTTAAACTGGAGGCAATGGGATAAATGTAGCCTACTATAAAGAAATCAATGTGTTTGACCAAATAATAAAGGCTGAGCCTCCCTTGGGGAGGCAGAGCTTTGGATAGGAATCCCTCTCTCCTTTACTTGCTGCAAGTAAATAAAATACCTTGTGACAACCCCTCGGGATCTTAAATAGAACACCCCAAGTCTTAAACCACTTGAGCTGGGTAACATGGCCACTAGCCACCACCTGTCTCTAGGGTTGGTCTGAGTTCAAAAGCTGGTAGCCCCTGTGCTTTGTGAGCTTAAGGTAAAGGGGGACAAGGGACCCTGCTCTGAAGGAGATGGGGTGGTGGACAGGAACAGCAGGGGGCCACCACCAGCTCTGACCTGTGAAGGGACAGGACAAGGGAGCTCTGGAAGAGACCAGATTTCTGATCCTCAAGTGCCTGGGCTTGGACACTAATGTTTATTTCAGAGGGAAATAAATGACCCATTTATTCTTTCTGGACACCAGAAGACTAGCTAGATTTGAAAGACTCCCTCTTCAGGTTTGACTCTCACCTGGCAAGTGTCCTCTCCTATATATTCTGTGGCCTTTGTCCTGTTTTTGTGTTTGGTGTGCTTCATGGTTTTGCAAACAACAACAAACAACTCTAAATAGTGGGAGCATTTATTCACAGCCTTTTCAGTGGTGGTTAGCATTCATTCTGTTGCACTTTTACAAGCCCAAATGGGTGTAAATGGTATCTTGTATCTACTGTGGTAATTACCATGGCTTATTTTTTAGTAGGCATAAAAATTAAAGAAGCAATGGGAGAAACCCTGCTCTGAAGGCTCCATACTTTATCTTTCAGTAGTTGAAAGCATTTTAGAGAATAGTTATCACTTCCATTACTTTCATAAGATGGTTTGGATAAAATACTCATCATTAATGTAAATTCAATTTATAATTAAACAAGAGAAACCATCAATTCAGATTATTTTCAACTAATTACAAAATAAAAATGTGTTGGCTCTTTGGCTGAGTTGCTTTACAGAAGTTGATAATCTTCAGATGAATACCCTCCTTCTATGACCAGTATGCTCTATGGAGACATGTATGTACATAAATACTCCTAAATGATGAGAATACAGTGATATTTTAATACTGCAATAGAAATTCTAATCCTATATGATAAAAGCCTAATATGCAAATTGACCAACCATCAGAACGACTGGTTGCTATGATGTACACTGACCACCAGGGGCCCCAGACCAACCAAGGCAGGTGCCAGCAGGGGCCTCTCAATCACCCCACAGGTTGCCCCACATATGGGCCCTGATTGCCAGCCAGGTGTAGGGACCATACCCAGGCATGAATTTTGTGCATCAGGCATCTACTTGGGTTTTTACTTTAAAGGTAGAGAAAACAATAACATATTACTATTAAAAGGGACAAACATTGAAAGAGAAAGTTTAAGCTCAGCCAGTATGGCTCAGTGTTTGACAGTTGACCTATGAACCAGGAGATCAATTCAATTCCAGCCAGGGTACATATTCAGATTGTGAGCTCAGTCCCCAGTTGGGGGTGTGCAGGATGCAGTCAATCAATGACTGTCTCTCATCATTGATGTTTCAATCTCTCTCTCCCTCTCCCTTCCTCTTTGAAGTCAATAAAAAAAAACATTTTTTTTTAAAAGAAAAATATTATGAACACATGTTTTACTGTCATGGTAGAGCTTATCTAATTCTCTGCAAGCAATAGAATTGGAATGATCCTTAAATCCAAGTCAGAACATTACAGTGGTACCTCGAGATACGAGTTTAATTCGTTCTGTAACCTTGAGGCGTGGGAAACTATGAGACGCTTGAGTCGTAGTAAACTGGTGGGTAGTGTGCAGCTGGCCAATCTGCGCAATTACTCCTATCTCAAATGTTGCTCGTATTTCAAAGCAAAAATTGCTCGCTCGAGGGCGCGTATCTCAAAAATCTCGTATGTTAGGGCACTCGTATCTCGAGGTACCACTGTATTATTAGAGGACTCAAAACGTGTCCTCTAATAATAAACATAAACCAATTTCTATGACTTGGTATGATTGTCAGGGAGGGGAGCTCTCATTGTTAGAAGAATGAGGGCTGGTGGAGAGATTTGTTTGATTGTCTGCATTGGTAGATGAAGAGGAAAGAGAGGGGAGATAACGACCAATGCATTTGATTGGCTTCATGTCCTTAGCATTTGATTGGCTTCATGTGCCTTGTAATGGCACCTTTTTCTATTTTAATTAATAAATTAGCTATTATGTTCAGAAACTCCATTTGCCATATGCAACTTGGTATCTCATAGAACCCAAATACAGATTTTTAAAAAAGAATTTCTTTGGTTGGGTTAGGGCGTGGGCTTTGACCAGACGATAAAAGCTGTTTGCATTCACTTATTCTAGCACGTATTTTTAAATAACTACTAAGTGTAGTCTAGGTACAGTTAAAAATGCTGGGGATACAGCACTGAGCAAAACAAATAAATGTCCTTGCCCTAGTGGAGCTTACATTCTGTTGTGGGGAGGGACATTCAGAAAATACAAATCAAAAGAGTAAAATGTTTGATATGTTAGACAGAGATCAGTACTACTGAGGAAAATAAAGTGCAGAAGTAAGAAATGGACAAGAATTGCTTCTCTTAGAAGATATGATTGAGTAATAGTCGGAGGAGGTGAGGATGCCATGAAGAAATCTGGAGGAAAGCTTTACAGATAGAGGAGACAGCAAATGCAAAGGCCTCAGGAAAGAGCATGAGGAAACCAGGAGCAAGTGGCTGAGACAGGAAGCCCGGCACAGTAGGAGGAAAGGCAGGGAAGAAACAGCTACCAAGAGTAGTGCTGCACCTGGAGGACTTGGGTTTGTACTCTCCCTAAATCCAGATGCTGTTGCAAGCTTCTGAGCAGAGGATAGCTGATTTACACTTTACAACATCACTCTGCCCTCTGGGTAAGGAATAGATTGGAGGGGACAGGGCAGAAGCAAAGACACTAGTTAGGGAGCTGTTCTATGGCAGTTATACAAATGAGAGGTGATAGCTTATGGAGAGGGTAATGAAAGGTCAGACTCTGGGTTTATATTTACCAAACATTTTATTTTGAAAATTTTCAAATCTACAGAAAAGTTGAGAGAGCAGTACAAGAACACCCATTTTTCCTTTCACTCAGATTCATCAATTGTTAAATAGTTGACTAATTTGCTGATTCTGTCTCTATATATAGTTAAAGAGCAAAGGGGGAATGCTAAACCATTTGAAATAAGTTACAGACCTAATACTTTACTCATAACTATTTCAGCATGTGTCCTTGGAGAACATAACATAAGCACAATACCCTTACCACTGTTAAATTATTTAGTATGTCATTTAATATGCTACAATAACATTATCTGATATCAATTCTTATCCAAATTTCCAAATTATTTCAATAATGTCTTTTGTAGTTTTTTTTCTCCCCTCTTGATCCAGTACCTAATTAAAGACCAAACACTGTAGTTAGTCAACTTTAATTTACAACAGTTTCTCCATCTTTTTTAAAAATTATGACATTAACATTTTCAGGGGTTTAGAACCATTGTCTTAAAGAATATCCCTTGCCCAGCCAGTGTGGCTCAGTGATTGAGCATCAATCCATGCACCAAGAGGTCATTGGTTTGATTCCTGGTCAGCACACATGCCTGGGTTGTGAGCTTGATCCCCCATAGGGGATGTGCAGAAGGCAACTAATAAATGATTTTCTCTCATCATTGATTTTTCTATCTCCCTGAAATCAATAAAAATTTAAAAAAATAATGTCCCTTAGTTTTGATCTATCTTTTTATTAGATTCATATTAAACATTTTTTGCAAAAATACTATGTAAGATGGATTTTATCTTCCTCATGTAACTTCAGGAGCATTAAATATCAGTGTATCTTATTGTTGACAATGACAAATTTATTATCTAATCAAAATAGGTTTTCCAGGTTTCTCCATTGTAATGGCACCTTTCTCTATTTTAATTAATAAATTAACTATTATTTTCAGAAAATCCAATTGCCACATGCAACTTGGTATCTCATAGAACCCAAATACAGATTTTTAAAAAAGAATTTCTTTGGTGACCTTGAATAGGAAGAGGAATGGGAGTGTTGGGTTAGGGCGTGGGCTTTGATGTAGGAATTCTGGGATATTTGTACCTTTAAATACTGTGGTTGGATTGTGTGCTGTCTGCATCATATTCCTGCCTGACATTTGTCATGAAATAAAGTAGAAAAATACAGTGAATTGTAAAGGAAGCTTCTGTCGGACGTGAGGAACTCAAAATCAGTGGCACACCTAAAGCAATTCTACTTTGTCTTTCTCTTCTCCTTTCCCCATCCTTCCTAGGCATTTTGGTGCATTTGTGTACATTTGCTGGTGAGTGTATTCTTTGGGAGACAGAATGTGGGATCTGAACTCTTATTTGCTTATGATCATTTTGTCTCTTTTCCTATATCCATAACAGACTGAAACTTGTAAGAGTTGGAACATGAAAACAGATTGACTATTTATGATTTATTGAGTTCTGACCATGATGTTAAGAAGATGGACATTCAGTTTTGAGACACTTATACATGCAGATGTTTCTATGTTTATTGATCCATTATGACTGCACACTACAAGTATCTCTTCTTACAAATGATCTCCATAGTGGGCTCCAAAGTGTGGTTCAGAGTGGGAGTAGGAGGGTTTGGAGGATGAGTGAGATTTTTAAAAGTTTTCTTTATAGCTATTTTTTATTTTATTATTTTTTAAACATATTTCATTGATATTTTACAGAGAGGGAAGGAGAAAGATAGAGAGCTAGAAACATCGATCAGCTGCCTCCTGCACACCCCCTACTGGTGATGTGCCCACAACCAAGGTACGTGCCCTTGACCAGAATTGAACCTGGAACTCTTGAGTCTGCAGACCGACGCTCTATCCACTGAGCCAAACTGGTTTTGGCTATAGCTATTTTTTAAATTAAATCTTTATTGTTGAAAGTATTAAATATGTCTCCCTTTTCCCCCCATTGACTGCTTCTTAGCCTCACCCTGTCCCTTGCCCCAGACCTTCACTTTAGCTATTATTTTCATCTTAGCTATTTAAAGCATCTATTTGATGTGTGTTTTATAATAATACTAGAGGACCAGTGCACAAAATTCATGCACTGGGAAGAGGGGTGTCCCTCAGTCCATCCTGCACCCTCTCCAATCTGGGACCTCTTGGGGGATGTCCCACTGCCAGTTTAGGCCCTATGGGATCAGGCCTAAACTGGCATTCAAACACCCCTCTCACAATCCGGGACTGCTGGCTCCCAACCACTCACCTGGCTGCCAGCTTGATCACCCCCTAAACACTCCCCTTTCAGCCTGATTCATGCCTAACTGCTTCCCTTCCATCCCAGTTGCCCCCAATTGCCCTTCCCTGCTGGCCTGGTTGCCCCCATCTGCTCTCCCCTGATGGCCCAGTCACCCCCAACTGCCCTCCCCTACTGGCCTAATCGCCCACAACTATCCTCTCCTGCCGACCATCTTGTGGTTGCTATCTTTGACCACATGAGGGCGGCCATCTTGTGTGATGGTGTGAAGGTCAATTTGCATATTACCTCTTCATTATATAGGATATAAATTTATATAAGCATTCATTATATTTTTATAATGCTTTATAAATAATACATACATTTGGAATACGCACACACACACACACACACACACACACACACACAGAGTTGTTACTGGAAGTAGTGTACCCTTAAAAAAGTGTCCTCTATGCAAACTATGAACCTTGAACCTTCTCAAAATCAAAGGTCTATAATTACATCTTTGGAAAGTTCTTCCTACATTCAATATGTATTTAGGGTATATCCACTATGACCCAACTCTTGCTAGGTTCAGAAAATTCAGTAATAGGCAAAAGCAACATGATTCTAAGACAGCATAGGGACTTGGGCCTGGGGACTGGAAAACATCAGGTTTCAAAAAGCCTGACTTTTCATGCAAGCCCACTTTGTCCCCAGCTTATAAAAGTAGCCAGGCAGAGCCAGCTCCCAAGCCAGTTCAGAAGACCTTTCTTTCTTTTGCACTGCCTCCCTTGTGCTTGAGCATAAGTTTAATAAAATCTCTCTGGAAATTTCTCTGGGGTTTTCTCTCTCAATTTCTATCTTGGGGAATCCAAGAACCCAATGCTGGTAACAGTCCTGTCATCATGAAATTTAGTCTTATTGACATAGGATGACAAATAAACACAAAATATACTTTTAAAAATTATAAATTGTGCTAAATGCCAAGGAATAAAATTTTGAAAGATTAGTGAAGGCCCTTACCAGGAAGTGACATTTATGGACACTGAGAAAGAAGATTCCTAGCAAGAAGGGTTCTTGGTGACTAACAAAGTTCATATTTTTTAAAACAACAGGTATCATTGCTACACAGGGTCCACTCACATCACTTCAGGGTAAAGCCTCTGCACTAAACTTCCTGCCTGTACTGTGTTTCTGCCATCTCAGCCAGCCCTTATAAAGGAGTTCCCAGGCTCTAGCTGGTTTGGTTCAGTGGATAGAGCATCAGTCTTTGGCCTGAAGGGTCCCAGGCTCGATTCTAGTCAAGGGCACGTACCTCAGTTGCAGGATGGATCCCAGCCCTGGACCAGGCAGGTGTGGGAGGCATCCATTCGAAGTATGCCTGAAACCGAACATTGTTTCACTAATAGAAAGATGTGGAAGCCTAGAAAGATGTGGAAGCCCAGAAGGCTAGTCAACAACCTTAATTGCTCTAACTACTCATTGTTTAGTTGAGACATTGTTAGCTGAAGCCTGAAGTGGCCTCCAACTCTGTTTGTCTTTTGTATTTTTGTCATTAAAATTTCATGCCTAAAGGATATGGGTATGTCCCAAAGTCTCAATAAAAGGAATAGCAAGGCTAGAACAAGAGAGTTTTCTCACTAGAGGAGTGGTTCTCAACCTTCCTAATGCTGCGACCCTTTAAGACAGCTCCTGATGTGGTGGTAACCCCCAACCATAAAATTATTTTCATTGCTACTTCATAACTGTAATTTTGCTACTGTTATGAACTGTAATGTAAATATCTGATATGCAGGATGTATTTTCATTGTTACAAATTGAACATAATTAAAGCATAGTGATTAATCACAAAAACAATATGTAACTATATATTGTGAAATATTTATTTCTAATTACAAATAAATGGAATTTTGTCTTGAATCACGGTGTAGCATGGGTAACAGTCTTCATATGACAACAGTAAACTACATTGCTACACTTTGCTACACCGAGGAGCGGTGTGTTGGTTCCTAAGACCATGGGAAATATGTGTTTTCCGATGGTCTTAGGCAACCCCTGTGAAAGGGTCGTTCAACCCCCAAAGAGGTCACGACCCACAGGTTGAGAACTGCTGCACTAGAGGAAGACTCCTGCCTGGACCGCCAATATTCCCAAATTAATGCTTTTCTAGTCTCTCTTTTCATTTGCATGCAGCCTCCTCCAGAACCCGAACCCTGAACAGGAACCCTGAACCATGCGGGATGTGAAAGGGGTAATCCCAGAAGTATCTCTCCACATCAATGTTTTTCTCTCTCTCTGTCTCTCCCCTCCCTTTCACTACCTTTAAAAGTCAATGGAGACATAGATGGTTTGGCTCAGAGGATAGAGCATCATCTGTGGACAGTCCTAGGATTGATTTTGGTCAAGAGCATGTACCTTGGTTGCAGTCTCGTCCTTGGCCCAGGCCCTGCAGCTCGTAAAGGAGACAACCAATCAATGTTGAGATGTTTATCTGTCTTTCCCTCTCTCTTCCACTCTCTTTAAAAAATCAATGGGAAACTATCCCTGGGTGAAGATTAAAATCCTATCTAATAAAAGAGTACTGTGCAAATTGACCATACCTCTGCTACACCCACAAGCCATGCCCACCAACCATGCCCACCAGCCCATCAGAGCAAGTATGCAAATTAACCCAACCAAGATGGCTACAGTCACAGAAAGAGCAGGAGGGAGGCTTGGGCTGCCCCTGGTGATGGAGGAAGCCAAGCTTTCCGCACACCCTGGTCGACCCAAGCCTCCGCTTAAGGCAACAAAGCTTCAGTGGCTGTGCAAGCAGAAGGCTTGGCTCTGCTCCAGGCTACAAAGTTTCAATTGTAGAAGATAAATAAATCCCAGATACCAAAGCCTCCACTGGGGGGCGTGGCAGCCTGCAAACCACCTCAGGCCACTTGCCCAGGCCTCCCCACACCCCAAGAAAACACCCACCTTGATACAGGACACCCTTCAGGGCAAACCAGCTGGCCCCCATTCGTGCACCAGGCCTCTATCCTATCTAATAAAAGAGTAATATGCAGATTGACCATCACTCCAACACAAGATGATTGTTCCCATGTGATCAAAAGATCCTGCCCCCATGTGGACACAAGATGGTCATCATAAGATGGCCAGCAGGAGAGGGCAGTTGGCAGAAACTAGGCCTGCAAAGGAGGGCAGTTGTGGGCCATCAGGCCAGCAGGGGAGGGCAGTTGGGAGGGATCAGGCCTGCAAGGGAGGACAGTTGGGGGTGATCAAGCCTTCAGGGGAAGGCAGTTAGAGGTGACCAGGCCGGCAGAGGAGGGAAGTTGGGGGTGACCAGGCCTGTAGAGAAGGGCAGTCGTGGGGGGGTGGGGGGGACCCAGGCATGCAGGGGAGGGCAGTTAGGGGTGACCAGGCCTGCAGAGGAGGGCAGTTAGGAGTGACCAGGCCCATAGGAGAGGGCAGTTAGGCATCAATCAGGCTGTCAGGGGAGTGTTTAGGGGGTGATCAGGCTGGCAGGCAGAAGTGGTTAGGAGCAATCAGGAAAGCAAGCAGGTGAGCAGTTGGGAGCCAGCAGTCCTGGATTGTGAGAGGGATGTCCCACTGTCCGTTTAGGCCCGATCCCACTGTCTGTTTAGGCCCAAGTAGGATCGGGCTTAAACAGGCAGTGGGACATTCCTCTAGGGGCCCCAGATTGGAGAGGGTGCAGGATGGGCTGAAGGACACCCCACCCCCATGCACAAATTTTGTGCACCAGGCCTCCAGTAAACAAATAAAAGCATTCCTGAAATCCTATTTTAATCAATAAGACTGAGGCTTTCCTCATACAATTGGAGCTGTGCAGCTCCAACCAATTGGAGTGGCTCTATTCTAACTAATCAGGACAGTTTCTTATGGACCAATCAAACTGAGAGGATTTGGAGTTCTTATTTGCATGAGAATGGACCAATTAGGAACCAGGGGCAGGGACTTCTGTCTATACTAGAGGCCTGGTGCACAAATTTGTGCATGGGTGGGGTCCCTCAGGGTGGCCTACGGGAATAGGGCCCCAGCTCACACCCTCAGGCTCACAGCCCCAGCTCATGCTCTCAGCCCCACAGCCCTGCCTGGCACCCCACCTTGGCCTGCTGCTGCCTCCTCTCCTGCTCCACTGTCCTGCCTGCAGGGTGATCAATTGGGACCCTAGCCCCTACTGTTACCACTGACTGCTGTCTGCAGGGCAATCAGCAGGGTGATAGGGCCCCCACCCGCACCCACACCTGCCTTGGCCTGGCAACGCTCCCTCACCTGCTCCACCATCTTGCTGCAATCCCACTCTCATCAGCGTCCATCTGAGCCAGCAGGGCCTCCACTGCTGCTAGCTGCCAGCTCTGCATAACAGATGCCCACCATGTTCTGCGCCACCTCCTGGTGGTTAACACATGTCATAGCGAGTGGTCAAACTCCAAGTCCACCAACCACCGGAAGGGACAATTTGCATATTAGGCTTTTATTATATAAGGATAAGTCAGCTCCCCTGGGTAAGCACATATTTTTTCCACTGAAGGCTGCTTTTCCTAGTTAGAACTGAAACACTGGAAGGTGGCTTGAAGGAGCAGAGTAACTAGACCAGAGCTGAGCTGCCTAGTTGGAAGAGGCACCTAGCTGGCCTCACAGCTGCCTTCAGCTGCCTCGGTGGTGTTCCCTGCTATATCACCATTGAGCTGGTTTGCACTGAATAATTTCCTTCTTCATCCCACCCCAAATTGGGGATTCCTGTTGGCATTAAAGAGGTGCCAATACCTCATCCATATTGGTCGACATTCCACATTTAAATTGAAATCTAAAAGATGAGAATGAGGTAAGCAGTGAGGAGGAAGTCTCTTTCAACAGAGGAAAAGTACGAAAGTCTTAGCCCAGGCAGGAATAACTTTTCATAAAGGACCATGTGACTAGACCTTATGGGGAGGGAGAAAGTGAGGATGGGTGGGTTTAGACAGGGCCGGGCAGATCATACAGAGCCTGGAAACCATGTAAAATTATAGATTTTATCTAAAACACAATGGGCAAACCAGTCACAGGTTTTATTTAGGGGTAAAAGTTCAAGTTGTGGACTAAGCTCCCACTTCACTTTCTCTTTGCCTTGGGTTGCCTAAAACGTGTCAGTCATTACAGACACCCTGCAGTGGAAGACTTCAAAAAAGAGTGAAAAAACAACAGCAAAGAAATAAAGCAAACAATACATTTATGAAAATCTGACAGATCCGGAGCGCTCAGTTTGAAACACAAATTCAGAGGGTGAGCTGCCTACGGGTCTCCTCCCTGTCCCTCTGCATGGAGGTCGCGGCTGGCCATGGTGCGCTAGTGTTCCGTCCCCCTACCCCCTCTCCCGGCACCCGCAGCCAGTCGTCTCGCTGCACTCCGACATCCTCTTCCTCCTACCCACCCCCGCCCTCACCCCGGACACTGCGCAATCCGTCCGCAGTTGCGCGCATTCCCCGCTTCTGTGCAACCCCTGGTGGAGCGGAACCGGCGCTGGAGCCTCTGGCGCCGCAGCAGCTGCTGCCGCCTGACGGCACGGGTGTAGCGGCGCCTCCTTACTCTGACGGCGGGAAGGGCCCGCAGGCGTCAGCTTTCTGCTCCCCGCGCCCTCGCCTCTCACCCACCCGCGGGCAGGAACTCTTGAAGAGCCCGGCCTGGCCTGCGGTGGGGCCGTGCATCCTCGCGCTCTGTCTGCGGTCCCCGGAGCCAGAGGCCTGAGGACAGCTGCTCCTGCCACCGTAGGCGCCTCTGGCCCTGGGTGCAACTCGAGGGACTCCAGAACCTCAGTGTGAGAACCTGCCAGGAGACGAAGGGGAAGGGAAAAGGCCTGGAAACTTAAGCCGGTCCAAGGAGGGGTGAATATTTGATGGTCAGACCCGGCTTATAGCTCCAGGGAGTGTAGTTCTCGGGGTGGCTCGAGTAGCTGGTAAAAATGTCTGCCTGTGAGCTCTGGTGTGCAAGAAATATCACGCCTCTTAATTTTATGGATCTTAGTTGATTTCTGACTCCTTTAAGCCACATACAGCCCACCCTTCCCTGCCTGCACATGATGAGCTAAAGATAAAAATCGCTCACATCTTCTTTGAGTCGCCTTCAAATTAGGGATTAGGCCAGATTCTGGAAATTCGTTTAGTGCCTTAATAGTTCAGTAACCTACCCAAAGTCGTATTGCCAATAAGTGGCAGCCAGTATTTAAACCCAGGCATTTTGGAGTCCAAAGACTGTACTGATGCTAGATCTGACTCAGCCCTATCTGTAGCCAGCTTGGACCGGTGTCCTGAAGTATAAAGCCCACTGGACTAGGAGTCAAAAATAGGACTAGAAATCAGGAGATGACTTAAAACAAGACTCTAAGTCTCTGAGCTTCAGTTTCCTCTGGATGAAATGGGGTTAATGTGTAAGGTCTAGGAAATCTAGGGACTGTAACTATGTGGTCATTTGCAGGCCACTATTTAGCCTATCCTAGTGTCATTTCCTGGGTGACAGACTTTTAAGTATAAAGGCAGCAGTTCCAAGATGAAGTGGCCTCCTCATCCCAGATATGAAACTAGACTCTACAAGAAAACACTGGTTGGTTCACAGGAACAGAAGAGAAATGCAAGGAAGACAACGATGACATTAGCTACCTTTAATCCACTCCTCCGCCTCCCTTCAGATATTGACAAGAACTTAACTGTGTCACATATTAGAGGCCTGGTGCATGAATTTGTGCATGGGTGGGGTCCAGTCAGCCTGGCCAGGGGGAGGGGACATGGGCAGTTGGCCAGCCTGCCTGCTGATTGAACTCCAGATCAAGGGGACAATTTGCATATTAGCCTTTTATTATATAGGATATCCACTGAGTGGCTAGATTATCATGCGTTCAGAGAGCATAATAATCTGGCCACTCAGTGTGTATGTAATCAAAATGGTTTCTATTGTAACAGACCCATGAATGGAAATACACAGCCTTTCTCAGTCATTCAGAATTAAACGACAGACTAAGTAAATGATCTGTGAAATTTCATGTCATGCCAAATAGGAAAAAGGCTTTAAATTGCTTCAATTTAGACATTTTTACCTAAAATTCAAAAGGATTCAGAAGGAAACTTGTTTCTATTTAAAAGCAATTTGAATGAATGAATGAATGAATATAATATGATTTGCCCACTCTTGTAGACCCTGCCTCTTTTGCTTCTGGATTCCTTTATTATTTTTTAAGATATATTTTTGTATTGATTTCAGAAAGGGAGAGAGAGAGAGAAAGAGAGAGAGACAAAGATATCAGTAATGAGAGAGAATTATTGATCAGCTGCCCCCTTCTAGGGATTGAGCCTGCAACATGGGCATTCCTGCCCTGACCAGAAATCAAACCGTGACCTCCTGGTTCATGGGTAAACGCTCATTCACTGAGCAAGCTAGCTGGACTTGGGCTCCTTTTATAGACTCCAAGGAGTAATACTTCATCTAGACAGGTCACATTCACCCATTCCCATATTTAAGCTCCTTGGAGATAGAGGTTTCACAATCTACTTGATAACCCACTTCAGTGTTCAATAACCCTCACCTTTGGATTTGTTTTCCTAACCCAGTCCTTCCTCCAACAATGTAGCATCATGGAATCTTAGATCTGGAAAATAATCCTAAAGGTCATTGAATTAGTTTTTTTAAAAATTATTTTAACACAATTGATGGATTAAAACAAACTTACTATCTTTATGGTTCTGTGCATTAGAATTCTAACACAAGTCCAAATTTTGACACACAAAAAGTGATGGCAAGGCTATTTTTCTTTCTGCATGCAATTGGGGGGATCTTTTCTTGCCTTTTCTTTTAGAGACAAATCATATGCCTTGGTTTCTGGGTCCCTTCTTCAAAGTTGCATCTCCGACTCCTCTTCACATCATTATTTGATTCTGTCCAGTTGGGAAAGGTCTTCGATTTTAAAAACATGTGATTAGACTGCCTATCCACCCACCTCCATTATCTCAGGATTATCTTCCCATTTTAAGGTTCTTACTGTAATCACATCTACAAAGTCCCTTTCATGTTTAAGTAATATTCACGGGTACTAGGGATTAGGACATAGACATCTTTGAAGGGGTTGGGGCAGGCATTATTCTGCCTACCATAGTTATCTCTTCCAATTCCTTTCAATAAGAAGGAAACCCCTGACATGTTCCTCTAACGTGAGTACTCCATGGATGTAACAGTCATTATTTCACAAGGCTGCCAAGGATGGGTAATATTGAACAATTAAATGTCAGGAAAGACTTACATTTAGTCTGAATCATTCTTATACATAGTCCTTGCTTAAGAAGCACAGGATAGCTCTGGCTGGTATGGTTAATGTTGGCCCACGCACTGAAGAGCCTTGGGTTTGATTACTGGTCAAGAGCAGGACACACAATAGATATGTCTCATTCCTATCAATGGTTTTCTCTCTCTCCCACCCTCCCTCCCTTCCACTCTCAAGTGAGGATTAACAACAATGACAAAAAAGTACAGAAGAATACCATCTTAGTATCCCTCCTTATAAACCTTCTACAGAAAGTTCTCAAAATATTTAAAGACATCTAGAAGATTCCACTTTTATTCATTAGTTGAACAAATTGAGTACCTATTATATGTGGGTGCTAGTCTAGGCTTCAGAGATACTGTGATTAATAGCCAAAGTCCCTAATCTCAATGCATTTCTTCCAGCGAGAGACAAAAGTGGATGAGCCAACACATAGCTTTAGTATCATCTTGAGTACCTCATATCAGGGGCATCAAAGTCACTTTTGAGAGAATTTGAAATCTAAAAAAAAAAATTAAATAGCAATTATTTGGCGTAGAGATAAGCTGGTTAGACCTTTTATATGTATATTTTATATTTTAGAATTGTTTTTATTTTAAATTATAATGGAGGAGCACCAAAACCTTTCTGAACCATCGTCCTCTGAAGATCTTATTCTAGCCCTAAGTAGATAGAATTGTGAGAGACAACAGCTTCTTTTGGAATAAGCAAAAATGTCTTCCTGAAAAAAGTAGACTTTCACCAAAACCGGTTTGGCTCAGTGGATAGAGCGTCAGTCTGCCGATTGAAAGGTCCCAGGTTCGATTCTGGTCAAGGGCATGTACCTTGGTTGAGGGCACATCTCTGGTAGGGGGCGTGCAAGAGGCAGCTGATCGATGTCGCTCATTGATGTTTCTAACTCTCTATCCCTCTTCCTTCCTCTCTGTAAAAAAATCAATAAAATATGTATTTTTTTAAAAAGTAGACTTTGAAGATGAGTAGATTTTTTTTTGTTTTGTTAATCCTCATCTGAGAATGTTTCCCATTGACTTTTACAGAGAGTAGAAGAGAGAGAGGGTAGGGAAGAGAAAGAGAAAATATTGATGGGAGAGAGACACATCTACTGGTTGCC